>OVAN01003021.1:0-30777 GCA_900406275.1 Anastatica hierochuntica
TAACCCACTGATTTTGAGAAAAATTCAAAAAAAATGACAATTTTGTTTTAAAGCATTGTTGTATCGTTCACTTACATAGGATGATGGTCAAAGAGGTTTGGAACCTTTGTGGTCTCCGTTTCTTTAGATAATAGAGATTTTATAGCGNATGAAAAAAGTTTAGCATAGATTAATATAAATGTAGAATGTGGTTAGAAATTTTTAAACAACACTAAAGAGTATAAACTTCAGTATACAAAACATTTACGAAAATACTCTATTTTTATAAATTATTATCATTATCTTATCACATATTACATAAAACTAAATGTTATAATTAACTTGCTGGTTAAAACTAATATAACTTAAGCTCAATTTACATGTTTTCTTTTTTTTGTTAGACTTATATGATTTCTTTTAAGAGCACAAAATATAAATTGAAAATTCTTAATAAGAACGACTTTTCATATTCTTATTCTAAATTTGAAATTTCAATAAAAATAAATAATTTTCCGTATTCTCTGAATAATTGTTAAATTAATATATTATACGTTTAATACAATTGTTTTCAATAATCTTAAATCACATAGTGACACTTGTCATCTTCACATCAATCGAAATTGATGACGTGGTGCATTATTGGAAATAGATGACCAACTATTATATTATAGATTTGTAGAAACATGATAAAAAAAAGTTTACACGGAAATCAAATATAGTTCATTTTAAAACCCTAAGGTCCAAGGTTTTATAAATTGGTACACTCTAGTAGAAGGGCAAGATTGTTCTTAGCGTTTAGCTAAAAAAATTAGAGATTAAACAAAAATTGGTGACAAAATAATTTTGGACTATTTTGATATTTTAAAATTAGTTTAATTTTAGAAATATTTTATAAATTTATAACTTTGATTTATAAATTTTGACTTGTTTCTTGATCAAACTAATTGATTTGCAAATTTTTAGTGATGATAATAGATTTTTTTTTAATTTTATAGATCAATTTTAATCTCTATTTTATTCAATAATTTATAAATTAATAATATCAAAAAAATTAGATTTAAACGAAATTAATTGGACGACCACCACCAAAAATCGAGAGAATAATCGTCTTTGACAAGGACATATTGTAAACTACTATGTTAGTGTGGTCTAATGTAACTATCTAGAATTAAAAATTGTTAATAAGAGTTGATGCATTGGGTTTTGCTACACGTAGAACCATTGAACCTAGGAATCAATAAATTTTATTTTGTTCTACCCAAGATATGGGAGAATATATTTTACATTAAGTGGCATCTTTTCTTAATCAATGGTGTATATAATAATGTCAATTATTTCATTCTCTTTAATTTTAAGCATAAGAATTTGAAAGTCTAAGAGACATACAGAATTATTCTAGATAGGATGGATAAAACATCTCCAAAAGTTTTCTATGGCCTAATGCAATTTCCTTATTTTGTTTCATTTTAATTATTCATTATCGTTGACAAGAAAAAATGATTCCCCAATTACATTTCTCTGTTCTATAAAAATAATTGAGGAGATTCAAGTTCCATTTCCAAAAGTTTGCTTAGGTAAAACCACACTCCGTACTAGGATTGAACATTTTATCCAAAATTTGAATTTGAATCTGAATACGATCCAAAATACTTGAATTGGATCAAAATTCGAACACAAAATACAGGAACGAATCTTAGTCTCAAGTAGTTCGAGTTTTAGATAAAATCTAAAACCAGATTTGAATCTGAACGGGTACAAAATAAATCGAAAAATCCCTAAAACTCAATCCTTAATTAAAACCCAAAATCCGAAAAATATCTGAAGATAATCAGATACCCGAATAAGTATCTCAAAATTAGTATCTGAATTGATCGAAAAACCCCAAAATACGCGGAAGTTCGAAACCCGAAAAAATTCGAAATACCTGAATATCTGACCAGAATTTACATGAACTCGAGTCTATCCTAACCGAACTCGAATCAAAAATTGAAACTACCCGAACGAGTATTGTAAGGTTGGAGTTTAGAATGTATCCGAACTGAATCCAACTCGAACCCGATCGAATACTCGAACGTCCAGACTTGTTCTGCACCCAATAACAAATATTTTTTTAAAAAGTATAGGTAAAACCACATGTGATTTTACCCATTTCATAAAGTAGATTTAACCTATATCTTATTACAAAGAAACTTATTATCGTTTATCGTATTGTATCATGCATCTTGCAGCATACTAATAAATATTTATTTCACTATCTTTCTTACTAGATGATGAGTTATATTTGTGATTGGTGTTACATTTAGGCTTCGCTGTTTACAAAGATTGGTTGTATATGACAAGAAAACATTCAACGGTGAACTAAATTTGACATGAAAATTTTTGTCCATAACTTAAGACTTCATACATATTTAATATTATATAGTATAATGAAATAATGTATACTTAGTATTATATAAAGACATATTAGAGATTTAACTATATAGATCTTTTTGGTGATTATTTCTTTATAAATTAGTTGATGTTGTTGTTCCAAAAAGAAAATTAGAGAAGTTTGGTATATGAAAATAACAGAAGGTTTGAAACTCTAATTATTTTTATTTAACAAAAAAAACTCTAATTAATGGTTTTGTTAAAAAATAGAAAGCAACAGTGGAACAACCGTAAGATTCCCCCTACGTGTTAAAATAATACCCAATATTATTCTTACAAGTTGCATTTTTTTTTCCTTCAATTTTTTTTTAATTACGTTTCTTTAGACAGGTCTTGATTTTAACTTAATTTATTTCTTAATTTCGTTTTCTAAAATTTCACCACTCATGGATACCCCACTAACACGTGTCTATCTAACAAATATTTGATACTTTTTAATTCGATAATTTTTTTGGTTTATTATTAAATTGTGCAAATAATTATTCTTTATTTGTTCTCTTAGCTGACAAAATTTTCGATAGACTTTGTTAAAGGAACTTTATAAAGAAATTTGACACTAATTTGATGTCCTAAAAGAAAAAAAAAATGTGTTTGAGGATCTCAAAAAATATTTCAAATAAAAGAATCGTGATCTGCAGCTAGGATTATAAAGAAATAAAACAATACCTTAACAAGGATGTAAAAATATTTTCGAATCCGATTTTCGAGTCTCCACATATGAACACACAAATAATAGAATTCAAAGAAAACTTTTTGTGAGTAGGCTATGTATATTTTACAGTTATGGAAATTGTTCAACTAAACGATTGATTTGTGTTTTTATACGAGGATATTTGAAAACCGATTTTCCGAAAATGCAATTTATGAAGGTTCACAGAGATAAATTTTTAAAAATATCTCCGGCGTAGTGCAAGTAAAATTGTTTATATTCGCGATGGTATAATATTAGCAATTTATGAAGATTTACAGAGATAAACTTATAAAAAAAATCTCTAGCGTAGTGCAAGTAAAATTGTTTATATTCGTGTTTTTGTAATTGTTTTTATATTTTGTGATCGAAATAATAATTCAAGACGATAAAAAAAATAATATATCCATGTCATCATAAAACATGAATTCTCACTGCTTTTATTTTATAAATTTTTTTCGTAAATTCCTTATAAGTTTCTTTGTGATATATTAAAATCTATTATGCTCCATCCATACCCAAATAATTTTACAATGGAAATGGTAGTTGATTAAGGGGATATATTGAAATGAGCATTTGATGGAATTTGATTTTTAATGAGTTTTTAGAAGATTTTGATGAATTAGGGAAGTAGTTGTGATTTTTTAAAAAATTCTCTGCAATTCTATTTAAAACCATGTGATTTGAGTCTTTGTATTTTTAACAAGGAAATTCCACTAAAACACTTTAAATCACTTAAAATCCAGTACTTAAAATATTTTCAATAACAGTGGATTTGAAGATACATTTTAAAATTATCATTTCAATAACAGTGAATTTTATAAGACTATTTAAAATTATTGTTTCAATAACATGAAATTTCAAATTTTAATACAAATCACCCTAAATCATTGTTTGAGTACACCTATAAATGTATTATTCCATACTATAAGTAACTTTTTGATTTGAAATTTTCAATTTAGTAGTTTCTATAATGTTGCCGCCTTGTGATAATTTATATTTGGGCATTTCATTAGCAGTTTTAGGTCTAATGGAACTATTAATTATTCAACTAGGCCCAGAAGTGATTAAACCAAAACGAAGTTCTCACAACAAAGACTTTTTTCTTGCTCAAAGCCTAATGATAATCATAACATAACATTGATTTCATTATCATATGTTCACAAACTATCGTAGTTATTTCATACTTTCTGTTATTTAGAACAAGTAATATTTAAGTTTTGTTTCACATCGATTAAAAATTCATGGACTTTTATTCAATTTATTTTTATTTTCATATAAAAACAACATTCAATAATCTAATTCAGTTAAAAAATCAAAATGCAGAATATTATTAAGTTACAAGCATTAAATAATATTAAATTTTATATAAAAATACAAGAATCATTTAAATTAAAATATAAATATTTTAAAGTATCATTTAACTTAAAATCTAAGGAATATAATTTTTTTTCTTTTCTACTCCTATGTTTCATAAAAAATGTCATTTTAAAATTTTTTCCTCGTTTCATAGAAAATATCATTTTAGATTTTCAATATGTATTTAATTAAAAATTCTATTACACTTTTCACATATAGTTTATTTCCGTTGAATTCAACTCATAATCATCTAATCAACTATATATTAAATAAAAACAAGTTTATTTAATTATAAAATTTTTTAATATGCGTAAAATATGTCAAAATAACACTATTAATAAACTAATGGAGTAGTTAGAAAAATTGCCTTTTAACAAAAAAATAAAAAATTAGAAAAATTGCCGAACTTATTTTCTTGCAAAAGCATGACACATGTCCGACAATATAACTATATCTCTCACGACTCTAACTCATCCATACACATGTAACACCAAGAACTACAACACGTAGCCCTAACACTTCTTGTTCCCCGACACATCTCCCTGACGTGTTGCTAAGAACATTAAAATAGTAATCACAGTTAGTATGACGTGGCGTAACGAGAAGCCTATTTTATATGAGACACATTGCTCATGGAAAGCAAACACCATTGCAACAACAACAACATACGAAAAGAATCAAACAGAACATCTTTAGTTTAAGAGCTTTGTTGTGAATCTTCACTAAAAGAAAAGAAGAAAGATGCAGTCGATGAAGGAAACAGCTTCAAATACCGCAGCTTCTGCAAAATCTGGCATGGACAAAACCAAAGCCACTCTTCAAGAAAAGGTAATCTACCGTTAAACTTCTAAATTAATGTTAAACCTCTATAAATTAACATTGTTGGAAGGAAAATTTTTATTAATTAAAAATTTTATTAACTAATCGAAAAATTATTTTGTTCAAAATTCAATTTGAGATAAAAAAATATTGAAATATTAATTTATCGAATATTAATTTATAGAAATTATACGGTAGTAATTTTCCTATTTTCAAAGATAAAAAAAAATATGAATACTTCGAATAATATTAGTTCATTGATATGGAAAAATAAACAATAAATATTTATTAATATCTGTGAAAATTTTAATAAATCTATTTTTAGAAATAGTAATTTTTTTGATATATAATCAAATATTAAAAATTCAAAAGAATGTGTTTTTAAAATAAATGGTGTGTTGTTTTGGTTTGGTTTTGGCTTTAAAAAAAAAGGCAGAGAAGATGACGTCACGGGATCCTCTTCAAAAAGAGATGGCTAGAGAGAAGAAAGAAGAAAGAATAGATCAAGCAGAGTTCGAGAAAAGGCAAGCGCAAGAGCACAACGCAGCTATGAGAGAAGCTTCTGGAACCCGAACCGGAACAGGAATGGGTTCAACCACTTACTCAACCACTGGACGTGTAGGACAGGGCACTGGGACTCACCAGATGTCGGCTTTGCCCGGTCATGGAACCGGGCAACCGACTGGCCAAGTTGTGGAAGGTACGATAGAGACTGAACCAGTAGGAAGAAACACTGGAACTGGTCGGACCACAGCTCATAACACCAACGTTGGTGGTGATGGTACTACTAGTTATGGCTATGGAACTGGTGGAGGATATAGTGGATAAGTTCCAACATGTGTGTGTGCGCCCATGTTGTGTTCATGGGTCTTGTCTTTACTTTTTTACTTCTAAATAAGTACAGGACTTAGCTTTTGTTTTTTTTTGTCATCAGTTTAGTAGCTTAGTAGTTTCCTAAAAAAGACATCACTCCGGATTCGAATCCAAGTAAATAAACTTGGCCAATAGAGGTGATAACCACTCTATCATGTGCCACTCGGGTTTAGCTTTTGTTTGTGTTCTCTTTTTCTTCTTCTTGTGTTAATGACGATAATACTTTCTAATTATCTATGCAACCAATTTTTTTTGTTAAAAAAAAACAATTTAGAAAAGATTATTTTAATTAATGACAATAATCTGAAAAAGTCTTCAAATTATTTTTATTGATTTTAAGGAAATTAGGGGTATTAACAAAAACAATATTTTTCAGAAAGTGATCTTAACAAACTTTTTTTTAGTATTTTCTTTCAACAAATTGTCCTTTAAAAGAACAATAAAAATTCGGTTCTCTTAAAGATAAAAAAGCAAATAACAAAGGAAAGATACAAAAGATAGAAGGAAAAGAATACATTTCTTTGTCTCGGTAGGACAATAAAATTTTATGCCCACAAAAACTTAAAAGTATATAACAAAGCAACTTCAAAGGGTTTGCTTGAAGAACACACAGATTTGTATTTTTACCTGCCAGTAAGTTCAGTGAGTGTTTGAATCCGACTTCCTGTAAGAGAGTAGTCAATATCACTAAAAGATGGAGGCATCGCCGGCCAGACGAAAGCCGGTCTCTCGGTAGGCACATCAGGTGGGTTAGTTTCACCGGTTAAGACCTTTAAAACCGTTCTCATTGATGGTCTTTCATTTGGATTCGGGTGGCAACAAGCAAGTCCTAATAGCAAAATGCTTTTCATCTCTTCTTCGTCGAACAAATTTTCCATTCCCGGATCTGCTGCATCCATGATGGTTCCATTTCTATATAGCTCCCATAGCCAATTCACAATGCTATTGTTGTAGTTGGTTTGGTTCTCCTTCACCTTGACATAACTCGGTTTTTTACCCGAGGCTACTTCGAGGATTAGTACTCCGAACGCATATACATCCGTTTCGACCGTGGCTCTCCCGTTGAGGAAAGTCTCGGGAGCCATGTACCCCGGTGTTCCAGCGATCTCCTTTGTTGAATGATGCGTCATTTCGCTTTGGTGAATCATTCTAGCAAGCCCGAAATCGCCAAGCTTGGCATTGAAATCAGAGTCTAACATTATGTTGCTTGCTTTGATGTCTCTATGAAGTATCCTCTTCTCGCATCCGTTGTGAAGATACTCCAAAGCTTGAGATAGTCCTTTTATAATGTTTTTCCTTGTCTCCCAAGTTAGGTTTGATCTTGACTTGTCTTCCAAGAAAAGATATCTGTCTAAGCTTCCGTTAGGCATATACTCATAAACCAAAAGAAACTCTTTTCTCTCATAGCACCATCCCAATAACTTAACCAAGTTCCTATGATTTAAATTACCAATCGTCGTGATCTCGGATATGAACTCTTGCTTCCCTTGATGTGATTTCTCCGAAACTCGCTTCACAGCAATGTCTCTCCCCTCCCATTTCCCCTTAAAAACCATCCCAAACCCGCCTTGACCGAGTTTATTCGCCGGGCTAAAGTTCCCCGTTGCCTTCTTTAGCTCTCTTAGTTTAAACTTCTGCGGATTCGTAGCGTAGTTATCTAGCTCGGCTTCTACATCCGGATTAGTTTCCCCTGCTTTTGATATACATCTCAAGAACATTGCTCCTACCAAAACTCCTATTACAACAACACTCACAATAGGGACAATGATCCATAACCATGTCATGCTTCCATCTCCATCAATATCTAAACCTTCGAACCTCCATGATCTCACACAATTTAGCTCCGTGAAGTTGCTTGTTGAAGCCGTAAATCCAACGTAAACCGTCTCCGGAAGATAAGCTGAGAGATCTATAGCCCTAGTAAACACTAAGTTCCCTTGTTCATATACCTCCAAGCTTCTTGAAACATAAACCGATAGATTCTTACCATCGTACCGAACATGTCCGGTAAGGTCAATACCGGAACTAATCTTGATCCCTCGACCGTTCAAAGATTCTTGAACAACCGAATTGATGTTGTTCAAGTTTAGTCCCACATGGTTTCCATCAAGATCATCAAGATGACTCTTTCTTGTATCAAACTCAACCGCAACGAACTTGGACAGAGAAGTCATGTTTGTCGTCTCGTTGACCAGACCAAGCCACATACCGTGGCTGTTCTGAGGAACAGCCGTCTCGGGTGTGAGAACAAATGCTAAGCCTTCTCCTCCAGGATTGGTTTGGTTCGAGATGTTAATAACAAAAGTGGTATTGAAAGTAGCATTCTTGTTCTTGTTCCATAGCTTGAAAGGCTCCTTGTAAAGTGCACGACCCGCATGGTTCGTGAGAGGACCTCCTCGAACATCAGGAGTTACTTGGATTGCTCCAAGGACTATGTAAGAGTTGTCTCGGATCAAGTCTGAATCATTATTGCTCTCAAACTTTGGGAAGTCGAACTCTAAGCACTTCACTTGTGTTTTGATGTTACAAGATATTGTTAGAATCAAGAACAAGAGCTTGCATGCAAGAGAAAATTTCATCTTTTTTTTTTGAAGTGTTTTTTCTATAAGGCTTATGCAGCTTTTGTGAACAATAAAATCAATTTATATATGTGATTTTTTTTGTGTTTAGAATATATATAAAAAATGGCTCATCGTCAAGCTTACTATAGTTTCCGCGAAATTTCGAGTTGTAATTTTGACTATTGAATATTTATACTTTTCAACTCAAGAATAATTACATTTTCTTGCTTTGATAATAATAATAATAAAAAGTTTGATATTATAATGTTCCACAAACGTGTAGTACTTATTAATCAGTAACAAATTTTAGTCAAAATCAAGATTTCATCTAATCCACTTTGATCCTCTCTTTTTCCATTTTTCACCATTTAAAATTGAATTAGCTACTTATAAATTTATTGTTAGTATTTCAAGATTTCATTCATGGTATTGAAATATTTAAATGTTACAAATACTAATTCAATTACCGGTCAAGAATAATGACAGATCAATTCTTAGTTACTCGAGACCAAGAAAATCAACATTTTTTTACATAAACTTTTATCTATTTCTTGTTCTTTTTAACAACTATAAGTTTTATTATTGAAGCAATAAACAGAATCATTCTTTAACTTTTAGCCTATCTTTATAAATTAACAATTTGTTCTTTATACTATAATATCTAAAATCTACTTTATAAAGAAGCTCCTTCTTTTGCTTTGCACAAGCTAACATGTGAAAATAAAGCTACAACTTGTTCTCTTTAGTCTTTACTTTGAGTTCTATGTTAGTACTAGCTTAGTATTTGAGATACTCTCAGCAACAAATCTGATTATAGTGAGACTAGTGAGTAGATTATAGTGATTACTAAATCACCCGGTTTTTACTTTTTTGGAAAATATTATAGATTATTACTTTTGATTGAATTCTCTACTTTAAAATGCGGACAAAAAAAATTTATAAAAGATAAATTAGGAGAAAATAACTATGCAAAAAGGTTAGGTGATGAAGTCTTTTTAGTCCAGTGGTTGATTAAAAAATTTATTCACTAGTAAAAAAAATGTTATAGCCACGACAGATTTCGTGACTAAATGGCTATAGGATCGTGATTTTTTTTCGTGGCAAATCATGGTTAAATGAATGATTTTCTCACGATTTAGCCACAAAAAGAAAAAGGTTACGATCCTATAGCCACATTTTTCCGTGGCTAAAACGTGGCTATACAACTTTTTCTGCTAGTGATTAATGCTTTTACACTAGTAGGTTTGGGAACCGAATCCCCAAAAATGCGATTTATTACAAATTAGTGAAGGTAAACTTATATAAGAAATTTTCAGCGTGGTGCAAATAAAACAATTCGTCTTGGTAATGTGATGCAACAGAAAAAGCGAAAAGATTTGTCCGGTGAAAAGTGCAATTTTTCCATTTTATATAAAAGGCACATATTACTACAATTTACACTTTATTTCGCTTTTTTGCAAAAGTGTTAATAGCACTGATCATTTGATGAACAACGCACATCACCATGAATGAATGCATGAACAAAAGTGCGTAGTGAATACAGAATGTATGCATTGGTGAACAATGTACGTGTGCATGCTGACATATTTTTACAGCATGCTGACAAAAGTAAACAATTAATCAAAAATTATTTTAAAACATTAATTTATACTCTGTTTGTTCTTAAAATTTTGATTTTTTGAGTTTTTCATACGTATTAAAAAATAATAAATGTTTAATTATTAATGATTAATTTATTACCCTAACAATATACAAATAATAATTATAAATATTGTGACCCGAAAAAAAAATTATATAAAAAGAAATATTCTCAAATAATATCTTTGAAGTTTACAAATTACAATCTCTTAACCTTAATTATTTAAAAAAATATAAAATCTTAAGAAATTAACTTTTTTGAAACAAAATCTTTAAAACATATGAAACAAAATCATATGTGAAACTATGTTAGAACTGGAATTAAGTTTATAGTAGTGAAAAAAAGTTTAAAGAAATTTAGATGGATCGAATCTTAATGAAGAAGTAATGCTATATTACTAATTATAGAATATTTGGATAGTGGAAAAGCATAATGAATGATTGGATTTTTAAAGGGCACATGAGAGTAGTTAGCATTCTCAAGTGCAAACTAAAGAGATATGAGCTAAAAAGATTTAGAATAATTGCATCCGATCGGCTAAAACAGTGTAGATGTGATGACTAAAGATACAAAAGGAATAATAATGGAGGAATTTTTCGAAACTTTTCACAAATTCAAGAAAATTTGCAAATTTGCAATAAAACTAAAGTAAGAAAATACATTTCATGACAAAATATTATGTGAATTCGTTGGAAAGCACTCTTTGATTCTCATTGACGTGTTGGCGAAATGTTTCTTTTGTAAAAGAGTTTATCTTATTTCTTGTATAATATTTTGGTTTTAAAGATTAAAAAAAAAGTTATTGCATAATATGCATTTTGAAACTAGATACTAATATAACTCCATTTGATTTTGGCAAATTTTTCCTCAACAAGAGTCTTATCAAAAGAAATGTCATAAAGGCCAAAACAAATGTTCTTATATACCCAAGAAACATGAGTAGATTTTTTTTGTTTTTTTTGTGAATTTCATTAACTTAAAACAGAGGTGTCACACTTAACCGACAAAAGTGAAACCACACATTTCATGAGCCAACAAATCGACGAGTTTATAAGAAACCTCAGAACCAAATGACTGTCAACAAGAACTAGAAACTAAACTTATCTACATATATAGAAGTTAAAATACTACTCTACCACACTAGAAGTTACAAGCTATCCTACTACATTTGGATTTCATTAACTTAAAATATAGGTGTCACATTTAGCGCCGACAAAAGCGAAACCACACATTTTCTGAGCCAACAAGCCGACGAGTTTATGGAAAATTCCAGGATCAAATGCCGGTCAACAAGAACTAGAAACTAGCCCTATGTACATATATATAGAAGTTAAAACACTATCCTACCAAACCGGAAGCTACAAGCTACCCTACTACACTATGCAATCGTTTTTGGTCATCCGGTGGATTCCACTAACTTAAAACATAGGTGTCACACTTAGCCGACAAAAATGAAACCACACATTTTCTGAGACAACAAGTCGGTGAGTTTATAAGAAACTCCGGAACCAAATGCCAATAAACAAGAACTATAAACTAGGCTTATCTACATATATAGAAGTTAAAACACTACCCTACCACACCGGAAGCTACAAGCTTTATCTAAGATAAGGTCATTGGATGATCATTCGCATAATGCAACTATGGTTTGCTTTGCGAGTTCAAAGATTTTTATTCAATAGTTTTAACGCTTTCCAAAACTTTCAATAGTCACAAACATTATATAGACGTTTTTTTGTTGCAATATAGTTTTACATTACAAGAACACAAAAAAGCACTACCTTTCGAAATTATTTGAGTTAAGAGAATAAACTTTAAGGGTTACATATAATACAAAGTAACGACCGTTTTTGTTTTGTTATTAGCATGCATTAGTAGTAGTTTGAATTAGGTCCGAGCATTTGGGTATCCGGTTCGGTTCCGAGTAAGAACCGTTCGGTTCCGGTTCTTTCGGTTCCGAGATATAGGATTCATTCGGTTCTTTTTGTAATTCGGTTCGGTTTCGGTTCCGGATACAAAATTTACGGTTCGGTTCGGTTTCGGTTCCGATTCTTTCGGTTCCAAAGTTTAGGATCCATTCGGTTTTTTTTCTCGTAACCGAAACTGAAACCTAACCGTATTTTTGATTTTGTGGTGTTAAAATTCGGTTCCTAACTGAAATTTTCGGTTCCGGTTCTTTCGATTCTCGCATTTTGGATCCATTCGGTTCTTTTTATAATTTGGTTCGGTTCTAATTTCGGTTCCAAAATTTCGGTTCCGGTTCGGTTCCGGTTTTGGTTCCGTCGGTTCCAAAGTTTAGGATCCAATCGGTTATTTCTCTGGAACCGAAACCGGAACCGAAAATTCGGTTCGGTTCCCTCTTGTTTGAACTCATAAGCTAGTTTGAACTCATAAGCTAACAACACTTGAAACAATGTTAGCTACACAAAATTTTGTTTTGGTCACTATCCTTCACACTAATGATCTTGTTAAAGTCTTAACTTAGTTGTTCTTAGCTCTCAGTCTCTTTCTCTTCTCGTTTGCCTTCTTGTTCCTACGTCGCTTTTTGGAAGAGATCAAATCACAAGCCAAGCTCGGAGTCGTTGGTGGCGCAAACACTACTAGAACATTGATCTGCTGGGAAGCAGGTTGTGATGTATCTGCCAATTTGATTTCGTGTCGCGGTTGCGAAAAGAACGGTGAATTTGTTGGTAGACATACATAAGAACACCTTGAAATGGTCACTGCTTCATTCTCTTCACCACCTTGCTTCTCTGTTTGAGGCAATGAAACCACTAAATCTTGCTTGTTCTGGTTAACTACCGTCTCTGTCGGAGGCAGTGAACTTACTAAATCTTGCTTGTTCTTATCGACTGCCATCTCCGTCCAAGGTAGTGAATTAGCCAAATCTTGCTTGTTCTTGTTGACTATTATCTCTGTCCGAGGCAGTGAACTAACTGAATCTTGTTTGGTTTCGTTGACTACGATTCCAGGACCGCCTTGCTTCACTACATTATTAGCCCGTAAGTTTATAGGTGTCGGCATGTTCTCGTTGACTAAGTCTCTGAAACTGCTCTGCTCTATCGACGAGTCCTGCTGATTAAGAAGTATCACATCGCAGTTAAAAGCGGTAGTCTTGCATTCCGTAGCCTCATAAAAGCCAGGACAAACATTAAACTTGGACTTGATAACTTTCGAAATCGGAGTAGCATACTTAGGATCATCTGCACCAATCAAAGATCATCATAAGTTAAACAAAACCGAAACACACACCAAAAAAGAGGCAACAAGAAATGATCACTGCCCCAAATAGACTTGTCCTCTACCTAAGAGCAAACGTATAGCTACAAGTGCAGCGAGTTTCTCTGCTTCTTTCTTACTCTTACTAGCTTCACCTCTATAACAATTACCATTTAGCGTCAAAGTGGAAACAAACATCGAACGACTTTGAACTTGAACCGTCACATACACACATTCCATCTTCATCTTAGCCCTAAACTCGTTTAATATCATCTTGCAACGCGCTTTGTCCTGACATACCAACTGCAAAAAACAATCAATGGCACTTCAATTCTCAATCCTAATCACTTACCAACCCTAAGAACATACAAAAACCGTTACATTCCAACTCAAAAACTCAAAACGAGAAACTACTAAAAGAGGAGAAATATAACAAAACCTTTCGAAGATACAAGCGAAGATTTGCATCACTAGCTTCACCTTCTGCTACTAGTTGCTCTAATGCAAGCTTAGCAACATCTTGCTCTGCGGATTTTCGATTCGCGAATGTATTCGAAGAAGTAAAGCTTCTTTCACCAACAGAAACTGTAGACCTAAATCTAAAACCATGACCACAACATCCTTCGATTGAAGTTTGATACAATGGAAATGGTATGCTTAACTTTTGACAATAACAACTCAAATCACTCTTATGCATCATCAAGTTCTTCTTCTTCTCCATGACTCCTGCGGAAAAATTCGAAGAATCAACAGAAGAAGGATTCTACTAAAATTTTGCAAAATCAAAGCGAAATGTACTTCGAATCGAAGTTTCAGAGATCGAAGATTACGAACTCGTTCTCACTAAGGATAATGTGAAAACTGAGAAGAAGATGAAGAAGAGGAAGAAGTGCGAGAATCTGTATGATTTTTGGGCTGATTTGAGCGGCCCAAAATGTTTGTTTGGCCCATATTTTTTTAAAAGGTCCGTATAAAAATACGGTCTAAAATATTCGGTTTATACACGGTTTAGACGCGGTTAGCGCGCAAATCGAGGTCGATTTTATGTCGGTTATCGTAGTATAACGGGATCCGTTTTCCGTTCAAACGGGCCCGTTTTGCGTTGACCCGTGTCCGTTTTGGGTTGACCCGTGTGGGACACGTGTCCGATCCAATTTTTAGAAACGAAAAAAATTCTGCCTCCGTCGTGTTCGAAAGACCACTTTTCCGATGAGACATCACTTTTTCCGTCAGAGCTTCGGCGAAGAAATCGTCTTCGTCTTTCAATCGGAAACTTATTGTTATCAACTCCGTCGTAATCGTAACTTATTGTTAGCTCAGCTCAACACTTTCGGGTAATGGCTATTACAAAATTGTTTTTTGGTAGTGAAAGAAGCTTAAGCTTAAGCTTATGTTAATAGTTTTGAATGGATTTTTATGGCAGATTCGTGTTGATTTGTTTCACCATTTTGTTCATTGTGACTAGTGAAATGATGAGTGTACCCAAATGAAGTCTCGTAATTATTGGTTTTCTCGAAGCTCTTGGTGTTGCTTGCTACTGGAATGGTTGCGGTTGCGGGTATCCATTTTATTAGTCTAGTTCTTGACATAGTTGTTAGGTTTACTACATTATGAAGTGATTGGTCTGATTCAGGTTATACCGATTTTGAATCAGGTTCGTTTTTTGGTTTGATTCTCGTTGAGGGTATTGAATACTTTCAAATGTATGTGATTGTTTGAACTCATGCCTTGTGATGATTTTTTTGGCAGACATTCTTGGTGTGACAGTTGGTTTTTGGTTAACCAAATTTCTGGCTGTTTGCTTGTGGCTGTGGGCGTTGTGGTCGCTGTTTCAAGATACCAGTTGTTCTGTTCTTCTGGATGCTTGATCAGTTAGTGTGTGTATTTGTAGCGATTTACAGTAAATATGCGAAGAGTGTGCCTTTGGCTCTTATAATCTACAAGCATTTTCATGGTCCAGAGTCATATCTGTCGAATCCACTATGTGAAAATGAATGATTATATTACTAAGGCGGTTGTACTTTCCGTAAGATTCATCATCCACATAGCACTTAGAAAGTTGTGGTTGTCGAGATAGTGTTACTTTCATTTCTGCTAATGCTGAATGAAACTCATCTGCAGTGGGTCTGGTGCAGATCATTCACTATCCGGAATTGGTTTCCTATGGCCTGTTGTAATGCTGTAGAAGTCATTGAACAAGTCACTGGATTGAGTTAGTCAGCATTGAATAAGTCGTTGAGTTTGGTTTATGAGATTCCTAGATTGTAGGAGTTAGTTGTTTGAATAAGTTTTATGTAGAACAAAGTTTTAGGATTTTCTGTTTCAGTTGTAGGCTATATATAGCCATCGTTTATTCTCAATAAAGAACACAGTTGCTTTCTATTCTCTACAAATTGGTATCAGAGCGAATATAGATAAGCAGCAGCTTTTCTAAAAGAGAAATTGAGAGAAACACGAGAGATGAGTGAAGATAAGTTTTCAGCCAAGATTCCTCACTTTGATGGAAATCACTATGACCATTGGAGCGAACTCATGGAGAATCTATTGAGGGCAAAGGGGCTGTGGAAACTTATCGAGAACGGTTTCGAGGAACCAGCTGGTGGAACATTGACAGTGCTCACACAAGAGCAGAGAGATCTACTTGATGATGCCAGACAGAAGGATCACAAGGTGAAACACTATCTTTTCAGAGCCATTGGTAGAGAAGTGTTTGAGCAAGTCTTGGATCGACGCACTTCCAAGATCGTGTGGAATTCTCTCAAGTCCAAATTTGGAGGTAATGAACGTGTAAAGAGGACACTGCTCAATTCTTTGAGAAGAGATTTTGAAGTTCTTCAGATGAGGGAAGGAGAAACTATCACAAAATATTTTGCAAGAGTCATGGCAGTAGTTAACAAGATGAGAAGCAATGGAGCAAATCTACTTGACCCCGAGATCGTGCAAAAGATTCTTCGAACTCTAACAGATAGATTCACTTACGTGGTAATCTCCATTGAAGAGTCAAAAGACACGAGCACGATGTCTGTTGATGAGCTGCAAAGCTCCCTAGTGGTACATGAACATAAGTTCAAAAAGGCAAACACTGAAGATGAAGGAAATGTGTTCAAGGTGGAAAGTACTAGAGGTAGAGGCAGAGGAGGCTTTCGAGGTGGTCGAGGTCGCGGAAGAGGTAGACAAGCATTTACAAAGGCCACTGTGGAATGCTTTAAGTGCCATAATCTAGGACATTTCCAATATGAATGTCCGAGATCGGGAAAAGAAGCGAACTATGCCGAATTAGATGAAGGAGAAGAGTTATGCTTAATGGCATTTGTGGAAGAACATGCAGCAAAACGAAGTGACGCATGGTTCGTGGATTCAGGTTGCTCCAACCACATGTGTGGACACAAAGAGCTGCTCATTGATATGAACAGTGGTGGCCAACAATTTGTGAAGTGCGGAAACAATTCCGTAATGACAGTGGCTGGAAAGGGGAGTGTGAGGTTGACGTTTGGAGGTAGAAGTTTTCTTGTTAAAGATGTCTACTATGTGCCAGAACTAAGAAACAATCTCTTAAGTGTCGGACAACTGCAAGAGAAGGAGCTGGCAATCCTGTTTCATGATGGAGCATGCAAAATTTATCATCCTAGCAAAGGTGTAATTGCGTACACGGAAATGAACATCAATCGCATGTTCGTGTTGCTCAATGAAAGCTCAGGCAGTTCGGTTGCACAAGTTGAAGAATGTTTGCATACCAGTTTGGATCTCACGTACCTATGGCATCAAAGGTACGGCCATTTGAGCTACAATGGTTTGAAGACTTTGCAAACAAATAAGATGGTGCATGGCCTACCTCAACTAAAAGACACTACTATCACATGCACAGATTGTTTTACTGGAAAACAAAACAGAAGTGATGTTCCAAAAACAAGTAAATGGAGAGCTAATAAAATTTTGGAGCTTCTACACGCAGACATTTGCGGTCCTATAGATCCAATCTCTAATGGAGGAAAGAGGTACCTTCTCTGTTTCATTGACGACTTCAGCCGTAAAGCTTGGGCATATCTGATAGCAGAAAAATCTGAAGCATTGGAGTGTTTTAAAAGACTCAAAGTCTTTGTTGAAAAGGAGACAGAAAGTTCCATCAAATGTTTGCGGACAAATCGAGGCGGGGAGTTCAACTCTACAGAGTTTAAGAGCTTCTGCGACCGAGAGGGCATACGGAGACAACTTACCACTGCTTACACCCCACACCAAAATGGAGTTGCAGAGAGAAAAAATAGAACCGTCATGAACATGGTGCGATGCATGTTAGGAGCAAAAAAGGTCCCTAAAACCTTTTGGGCAGAAGCTGTGAGTTGGACTTTTTATGTTCTGAATAGATGCCCGACCTTAGCTGTGAAGAACATCACACCACAAGAAGCATGGAGTGGTGTTAAACCATCAGTTGAGCACTTCAAAGTTTGGGGCTGTGTTGCACACGTTCACATACCGCAAGAAAAAAGAGGTAAACTTGATGATAAAAGTTTCCCATGTGTGTTCTTTGGAGTTAGTGATGAGTCCAAAGGCTACCGTCTATTTGATCCTAAGAGCAAGAGAATTGTGGTGAGCAAAGATGTTGTCTTTGAAGAAGAAAGAAGCTGGGATTGGGGCAAAAATTTTGAGGAGCAAATCAGAGCAGAATTACAGTGGGGTGAAGACAATCTCAGCGATGATGAAACCGAGGGAGAGATTGGTAACGAAAATGCAGAAAATAGAAATGCGGAAGTAAACGAGTATGGGGAAGAAAACAGTGAGGAACAAATCGAAGATGAAGAATAAGATGAGGGAGAAGGAACATCAACTGGTGTAAGAACAAGAGCTAGGAGACCACCAACATGGATGAGAGATTACGAATGTGGAGAAATGACAAGTGAGGACGCCGAAGAAGCTCTTGCATGCATGGTGATAGATGAAGTTGATGATCCGTTCTGCTTTGAAGAAGCAATCAAGGAAGAGAAGTGGAGGCATGCCATGGATGCAGAGATACAGTCAATCGAAAAGAATGGAACTTGGTCCCTCACTGTGTTACCTAGTGGAGCAACGAAAGTGGGTGTCAAGTGGATTTACAAAACCAAAAGAGATGAGCATGGTGAAGTGGTTAAGTATAAGGCACGTCTCGTAGCAAAGGGTTACTCCCAAAAGGAAGGTATAGATTACACAGAAGTTTATGCTCCGGTTGCAAGGCTCGATACGGTTCGAACCATCATTGCGTTGGCTGCTCAACGAAAGTGGAAAGTATATCAGTTAGATGTAAAATCAGCATTTCTACATGGCACTTTGGAAGAAAAGGTGTTTGTAGAACAACCAAAGGGCTATGAAGTGAAAGGAAAGGAGAGCATGGTACTTGAGCTGCACAAGGCATTGTACGGATTAAAACAGGCGCCACGAGCTTGGTTCAGTAGAATCGAAGCTTATTTCTTGAAGGAAGGTTTTCAAAAGTGTGCAACAGAGGAAACGTTGTTCACAAAACAGAGCAGCAAAGGCGAGATGGTCATTGTAAGTGTTTATGTTGATGATCTAATATTCACTGGTGATAACACATTGTCGTTGTCTGATTTTAAGAGATCTATGATGAGGGAATTCGATATGACTGATCTGGGAAAAATGAGCTACTTCTTGGGAATAGAAGTGATACAAAGAGAAGGAGGCATCTTCATTTTCCAGAAAAGATATGCACTCGAAATACTGAAAAGATTTGGTATGCTAGAAAGCAAAAAGGTTGGAACTCCAGTAGTTCCTGGTTTGAAGTTGGACAAAGACGAGCACGGAAACGCAGTCGATGCGACTATGTACAAGCAGCTAGTTGGAAGCCTGTTTTACTTGACCTCAACAAGACCAGACATGATGTTCATTACCGGTTTACTCAGCAGGTACATGTGCAGACCGACTGAACTACACTTCCAGGCAGCTAAAAGAGCTTTGAGATATTTGAGAGGAACCGTGGAGCATGGCATCTTTTACAAGCAAGCAGCAAAAAGTAAGTTCATGGCTTTCACAGATAGTGATTATGCAGGTGACGTTGATGATAGCAGAAGCACTAGTGGATATGTGTTCATGCTGAGTTCCGGAGCCATCTCTTGGAACTCAAAGAAACAACCCATTGTTACTTTGTCCACTACGGAAGCAGAATATGTAGCTGCTGCTTCTAGTGCTTGCCAAGTCATATGGTTGAAGACTATCTTAGAACAGCTTGGGTTCAAAGAAGATGAATGCATTGACATCATGTGTGACAACACTTCCACCATCAAGCTGTCAAAAAATCCAGTTCTACATGGCAAAAGCAGACACATTCGGGTAAGATATCATTTTCTAAGAGATTTGACCAAAGAAGGCACTATAGCTCTTCAACACTGTGGGAGCAACGAACAAGTGGCAGACGTAATGACAAAGCCGCTCAAGTCTGAAGTTTTTGTCAAATTCAGAAACATGATGGGGGTATGTGAAGTCAACGAGATAATCTGAACAAGCTTCACTGTGATCAGATTAAGGGAGGGTTTGTAGAAGTCATTGAACAAGTCACTGGATTGAGTTAGTCAGCATTGAATAAGTCGTTGAGTTTGGTTTATGAGATTCCTAGATTGTAGGAGTTAGTTGTTTGAATAAGTTTTATGTAGAACAAAGTTTTAGGATTTTCTGTTTCAGTTGTAGGCTATATATAGCCATCGTTTATTCTCAATAAAGAACACAGTTGCTTTCTATTCTCTACAAATGCAGGGAAAGTCGCTGGATATATTTGTGGTGAATTTATTTGGATCTGGATTTCAGGTATCTACTACAATATTGCGACGGAGTAAAAGTTCCGTTTTTCACTTCCCGGAACATTTTATCTTCGAAGGTTCTAGGGTTGAAAATGAAACGACTCTTTGATAAATTGTGAGAATTTGTAATTAATGCAAAGATTTAGCATAATTATGCAATTTTAATTTTCGGCCCGTTTTTTAAATATTAATATTACGTTTTGAAGTCTTTTAAAAATTCTATATTTTCTTATGATGATCATATTATCAAATGTTGACTTTTATTATCTCGAACATACATATGTTTGTGCTTTTTTGGAAGTATGGGTTAAATTTTATTATCTCACACTAAAAATAGTTACTTATTAGTATTACGATGCAATACTAATAAGTAATAAGTAATACTTTTGGAAAATTTTAACTTTAAAACACCCAAACACAAATAGATCCGGCCCACTAAAATGGGCTAAACAAATAGTTCGGGCCATAATCATATTTTTTTGAGGCACAAGAATTAAATAGTGTATATAGATTTAATAATTTGGCGCAAAAAAAAAATTTAATAATATTTTAGGCCACATCCTTAAAACTAGGTCCGGACAAAATAACCGAAATCGAAGAACCGAACCGAACCGAAAAATAACCGAACTGGAACCGAACTGTAGTTGAAAAATAACCGAATGGTTTCAATTTTTGAGAACCGAAAAACTGGAACCGAATGGGTAACCGAAATAACCGAAAATATCTAAAGATAACTGAGGGTAACCGAAATATCCAAAAATATCCGAAAAACTCGAAAAAAACCTGAAAATATTCGAACACTAATACCCGAATGGTTACTTAATTCAAACGGAACCGAACCCGAATCGAACCGGAACCGAACTGAAATATTTTAAGAACCTAATGGTTTCAATTTTTGGGAAACCGAAAGAACCGAGAACCGAAATCGAACGAGTAACCGAACGTCCAAGCCTACTTAAAACCATTCCACATAAAGTACATATGGAATGCTCAACTTCATTTCTTCTTAGATCGAATCTGTTTACTTTCTAGTTGGTTTTTATCTTTAAAAATTTTATTTTATTCCTTTATTAGGTGTCATTTTTTTTACTGTTGCGTCGTCGAAGTTGTTTATCTCCGCTTTTGGTTTTCGAAGTCTTCCACCAAACTCGTCGGTACTTCGCTCCGGAAAAACGAAGTGTTTTGTCGGTTTTATATAAAAACTTAGTTTTTTTTTTTTTGTCATCGTAGCCTAGCGGCAAATAGTTCCTCTCACAAAAGATAAGTGCAGGGTTCGAACCCTACTTAAGTGAGATAGATGCAGAGGTGGTGCAACCACGGGCCCACTTGCTCCTCTCTATATAAAAACTTAGTTTGAATCTTTAATATAATATTTAGAAGGAGAAAAAGTATATGGAATGGTTAGTGACTTTTCTTTTCTTCATTTTGTTCTTTATTTATGGTCTTTTTCACTCTTTTTCTTTCCATTTTAATTTGGTTCTAGAACCTTATTACGTGCTAAAAAATATAAAACTAACATCCTTACATGAAACAAAATCATACTTTAGTAAGATCTTGTGAATTTTTCCCATTCGTATTTTATCAGATTTAGTTCAGTATAGGTAAAATATATGTAAGAGAGTTACATAACCAAAAAAAGTTTATGAAGTATGAAGACTATATGATTACAAATTTATATTTTTTCTCAAAACACACTGTAAAGCCCTAATAAATAACAACTCTTCCACATATTATATATATATATTTTTTTTTATTTGAAATGTCTTAAAGACTATTCTTCTGGTAGACTCAGCTTTTTCAAAATTTTTGACTAAATAAAAAAAAATAGTTCCAAAATACATACTAAAATAAAATTTCTAGAAGCCATCCTTTTCTCATTTTATGATTTGGTAAACAAACACGCACTTATTGACTAAACTATTCGCTTAAGTTTTATACAAATCTCTTAAGTTCAAAGATTTATTAATTAATCAGCTTTTCTTCTCTATAAAATGATATACTAACTACTTATTATTCACAACCTTAGAATCTTTCACTAATCAAAATTCTTAGCATTACTTGTAATGGCTATAACAAGCTCCTTCATCAACTTTCTTGTTATAGTTTCTTTATTGTTTAGTACATCATCGGCGCAGTTAAACGCTACGTTTTACTCCGGGACATGCCCTAATGCCTCGACCATCGTTCGCGACACAATTCAACAAGCTCTTCAATCCGACCCGAGGATTGGAGCTAGCCTCATCCGCCTTCATTTTCACGATTGTTTTGTTAATGTATACGAAACTTCTTTAAATAAGCTTTTTTGATTATTTTTTTGATAAAAGGTTTTCTTATTTATCGGTTTTTTTATTTTTGACAAAAAATACATAGGTTACTAGTAGCGGAAAAAGAAAGAAAATTAAAACTAAACTATACAAACTAACCAAACTAACAGAGATTGATATCTTGATCTTTGTTTTGGACTTGAACCGTTTCTTTGTTTCTTCACTTGTGAAAAAGGGTTGTGATGGATCGCTCTTGCTTGATGATACTGGAAGCATCCAAAGCGAAAAGAACGCGCCGGCGAATGCAAATTCGACTAGAGGATTTAATGTTGTCGATGATATCAAAACTGCCTTAGAGAATGCTTGTCCTGGAATTGTCTCTTGCGCTGACATTTTAGCTCTTGCCTCAGAGGCTTCCGTGACTTTGGTAATGACACTTTAGTAGTAGACAAATCTTCAGATTTGTGGGGTTATAAACTTTTAAGGGGTTGAGGTCGAGTTTTTAAACAAATCTTTGTTTTCCGTTTGGGGCAGTCGATCTATACATATTAACTTTAAAAAAGTTTGGAGACCTAGACTAATGTTTTATTTGGCTACCCTCGGACCCTGAAAGAAATGTTTAGGGTTGGGCATTTGCAGTCTTGGTCGGATCGAATTCGGTTCAGGTTCGGGTCCTGAACACCAACCCTTAAAGATTCATTCAGGTTTTTTAAAAGTTCGGTTCGAGTTTCTCTTCGGGTTCAGATAGGGTTTAGTAAACCTACTGAAACCCGAGTAAACCCGATATTTTTCGGGTTCATGTATTTTCGGGTTTTTTTTTTGTTCGAGTTCGGGTTTTTTCGGATTTCGAGTCTGGATTCGGGTCGAGGTTTTCGAGTGTTCCGAGTTTTTTGTGTTTCGGGTTCGATTTCGGGGTTTTTGCGGTTTTCAGATTTTTCGGGTTTTTTGGGTACCTATGCTCGGATCTGGTTCGGGTTTTACCCGATACCCTAAACACCGACGACGAGAACCTGATCGGGTACTTTTCTATTCTAGTTCGAGTTCAGGTTCGGTTCGGCTCGGGTTTTTAGGTTCGGGTAAAATGTCCCCTTAGAAATGTATGTGTGTTCACATTCATCTATACAAATAGACATGTTTAAACTTGGATCATCTTCAGGCAGGAGGGCCTTCATGGACCGTGTTACTAGGAAGAAGAGATGGTCTCACCGCCAACCTCTCCGGTGCGAACACATCTCTGCCATCTCCGTTCGAAGGTCTCAACAACATCACATCTAAATTTTCAGCCGTGGGACTAAACACAACTGATCTAGTAGCCTTGTCCGGTAAAAATCATCTACATATTTAGTTACTTGTGTCTCAAGTCAAACAAAAACCCTAATCTAATACAACTCTTCTATGTGCATATAGGAGCACATACTTTTGGCCGTGCTCAATGCGTAACCTTCAACAACAGACTATTCAATTTCAACGGGACAGGAAGTCCCGATCCGACTTTAAACTCAACACTTCTCACCAATCTCCAACAGATTTGTCCTCAAAATGGAAGCAACTCGGGGATAACCAATCTCGATCTGACCACGCCTGATGCTTTCGATAGCAATTACTTCACGAATCTTCAGAGCAACAATGGACTTCTTCAATCAGATCAAGAACTGTTCTCTAACACCGGTTCAACCACCATAGCCATTGTTACTTCCTTTGCAAGTAACCAGACTCGGTTTTTCGAGGCGTTTGCTCAGTCAATGATCAAAATGGGTAACATTAGTCCATTGACAGGGAGCAGTGGAGAGATTAGACAAGATTGTAAGGTTGTTAATGGACAGTCTTTAGCTACTGAAGTAGAGGATAGTCAATTACAATCTGATATGTGAGTTTTAGCATATAGTATATTATATGTGAATAATATGATGGGATTAGTTTTGCCACTTGTTTATCATATATTTAATATATAATGAATAATTACTTGTAAACTGAGTCAGTTTCATAAAAGAAATTTTACAATAAAAAAAATCTTCTAAATTCTCAAGTATGATCATCATATATAATGAATAATTACTTGTAAACTTATTAAGTAAATGGCTAAATCCAAAAAATTTTGAAGATGCTCATATTGGTCTTTGTTGATTCTAAGGTAACCCAAATTCAAACTTTGCCCGAATTCGGCATATTCATAGCCTTAAAATCGACTTCCCAAAGCGCATAAAATTTTGACCGTGCCCGAACTTTTCTGTATACTAGGAAATGGTCACATTCAGTTAGTTCGGGCATAGTCCAAATTCTAAGCGGTTTGAAAAGTCGGTTTTAAAGTTATAAATATGCGTGTTCGAGATTTGTAATATATTCATTCGCACAATCAATAAAAACTCTAACACGAATGTTTACTTCTATTTAATTTCTTTCTACGTTTTTTAACTTTTCTTCTAGGTTAAGCACTTATGATCTTAATAGTCTTCTATAGTACACACTACACACACAACAATAATGTCTCCACTTTTTGATTGTAAGGTAACTTAAATCTCTATGCATTAGTAAAGGGTCACATTCAGTTAGCTCCGGCATAGTCCAAATTTTATGCGATTTTAGAACTCGGTTTTGAAGCTATAAATATACGTATTAGAGCTTTGTAATATATTCATTCACACAATCAATAAAAAAAAAACCCTAACACGAGTGTTTGCTTCAATTTAGTTTCTTTTTATGTTTTTTTTCAAGTTTTCATCTAGGTTAAACTCGTTACTTATGATCTTAAAAGTCTTCTACAGTACACACTACACACACACATCAACAGTGTCTCCACCTAAATGGCGTAAACTTTTGTACTGGTGAGTCTCGTGCTGCGTACTTCACCAGATATTTTCTCAGTTGTCTTCAGTTTTAAGGATCCGTAATCTTATTTATATTCAACACAAACATAAACATCTGCTGTTTTCAATCTCCAACCTAATACTCACATGTATAAACTCTTAAATTAATAGTATAGTATATAGTATTAGACTATATACTATAATAAAACAATCTAAGTACGCAAGAAGTAACGTCACGTGACTAACAACTGCACCAGGATGTTTAGATCCAATCGCACTGGAACTCATTTGACCTAAACGGACTTATTTTATAAAGACCGTAATCGTCAAAAAAAAGTCCAAACATCCCATGTGAAACATCGTGTCCTAACCTCTTTTCTTCACTTCAAAAATCATATTATTTCTCCAATATATACAAATTCTTTTTAAAATAATTCCATTGTCGAAATTGTCGGTGATCTAAAAATTCTCACATCCATCCGTGGGGTAAAAAAGGTTCTCAAATTTGTGGGACTATAAATTTTTATAGTATCGAAAACTGAATTTTTCATATGGAGTTTTTTTTCGTTTTGGACCGGTTGATATATGTATACTAATTTTAAAAAATTTCGAAACCTAAACCAATATTTCATTCGGTATATGCCTTAGAGCCCATCAAAAATGCAAATTCTTGTGTCACATAATAAAAACACTGTTATACAGTATAACCTCTATAAATTAGTATGCGATAAATTAATAAATCAAAAACTTTTTCAAGTTCCCAATTGAGTTTTTGAATAAAAAACACTTTCGATAAATTAATAATTTTTTAAATTAATAAAATAACTTCATCTCAATAATATTAATTTATTGATTTGTAGAGGTTTAGTTGTATATACTTTATATGCATATATAAAGCAAAAACATGATCCTTTTATTTCTTTTATAGATCATCATCAAAACATAGTACAATGATTATTGGAATTAATCCCATTATAAATATTACTCTTTGGAGTTAAATATAGTAACTATAGTGACAAAAGCATTTACAACCAATAATGCATATTTTTTCATCTTTGATTTTTTTCCTTGTACTCTACAAAATCTATACTCAACTAAAAACCAATCAAATAGGAAAACAAAAGTATTTGAGAGATCAAAGAAAAGTGTTCAAGAGTATATAAAACCTTAAGGTTTCCTTAGTGTTTGGCCGAGCTGGTTCAGTTTAACGAGCAGCTGGGCGTAGAGGATTTCGTTCCACGAGTCTGGAACTCCCGGTAAGCACCAGTGGCTGCAATCTTGGTACCGCAAAGGCGCTTTCTTTTCGTTTTCCGGTACACTATGTTTCCGGTATACTGACGGGTGCCCGTCCTTTCGGTAGTCAGTTAATCTAGTGATGTTTAGATATGTTACCGGCGTTTTCATACCCTTTAACACTCTCTCAAGCACCTTCATTTTGTCCGGGTACGGAGTTAGATATGTCTCGTTCTTTATCGGTTCAGTTTCGCTATCGCATGCTCCTCCTGAGTTCCATTGCCCACCGCTATAAAACCGAAAGTCTTGTTGTTAAAAAATGCTAGATTCGGTTAACGGATGAGTAGATTCAAAGACATTGTTCGGTTTATACCTGAAATGAGAGGCGGAATAACCTCGGAAGAAAACAAGAGACTTCTTCGGATTCACATTCTTCTCGACCCATCGACCCCATGTTGTTAACGCCTTACGGAAAGCTTCAAGTACAGCGAGTTCGTGATAAACATTGCTTCCTTCTTGATAATAATCCTCCCTTCAAAAACCGAAAACCTCAAACATCAGTCCTACATTACAATACGAAAAACAGAGCGATTTTCGAGTGTACATCAAGAAAGATTCGAACCCTTTCGACGTTTTCTCGTGAGTCCACCAATGTCCGGTATTAAAGACGATAATATCCGCTCCCTTGTACTGCTCCGACGACTTCCCGACCAAATCTAACCGTAAAGTCTCCTTCTTGGTTCCCTTCTTGTCAACAATTTCCCATTCTTGAACTAAAAACGGCGAAACAAAGAACTCCACCGTGCAATTGTAATCCTATCATCAATCAAAACCGTAAAAACCCCGAAACGACAAGTATTCGAAAACCAATTGAGTACTAAACAAAATCAACAAAAGCCCTTACTTTGAAAACAAAGGAGTACTCAGCTTCACCACGAAAGTGATGTCTTCCACTAGCTTCATAGACATTACTCTGATCTTTCACTGATCCTTTAAGTATACAAACCAAAGATTCCCACATGTTCCTATTTAAAGAATCTCCCACAAACACAAGTCTTCTTCCTCTAAGCATCTCCAACATTATAGCTCCATTCAACCTTTACACATTGATCAATGTGATGGTTTAAGATTCAGAGTAAAAGCAAATAAAGATTCAAACTTTAACTTACCTTGGTAAGCTACATTTCTTTGGTTTCCATTTCAATTTCTGAAACTCTTTGTCTGGTCTTCCATTGGAGATACAATTGAATTGTTCATCGATGAGTGTACACGAATTGGGTTTGTAAAGAGGATACGAATCATCTTTGATCCATTCACCATCGAAGAACTCGCAGTTCTTTAGAGATTCACTCCATTTCTCGATCTCTTGTTTCAGTGATGACCCAGAATCGAAGTTTCTGGTTTGTTTCTCCGGTGCTAGATCCACCGTCACGGGTGATTTCGACGGCGCCGGAGTTGTCGTCTTATCTGAAAGCAGAGGATGAGAAGTGTTGCTTTTCGCAAATGGGTCGGTTCTGTTTATGGCCGGAGACTCAAAGGTCGAGTTTTTATCCGTCGGGATGTGATTTTCCGGCGCCGGAGCATCCGTTTGATTACTCGATTTATCTGAAAGCAGAGGATGAGAAGTGTTGCTTTTCGCAAATGGGTCGGTTCTGTTTACGGTCGGAGACTGAAAGGTTGAGTTTTTCTCCGTCGGGATGTGACTTTCCGGCGCCGGAGCTTCCGTTTGATTACTCGATCCCACAGATTCGTCTGAAAGCAGAGGATGAGAAGTGTTGCTTTTCGCAATTGGGTCGGTTCTGTTTACGATCGCAGACTCAAAGGTCGAGGCTTTATCAGTCGGGACGCGATTTTCCGGCGCCGGAGCTTGTAAAGTACTGTTTTTGACGGTGGAATCCGACGAGGCGTCGCTAGATCTATTGGTGGGTTTCGTCGAAGTGGAGTTGGGAAGAATATAAGAAAAAATTGTAGAGAAGTTAGATCTGGAAGTATCATCTCCTCCGTCTGATGCCGGAGAAGTGGAAGAAGAAGAAGAGAAGATGTTAGAGAACCAAGGAGAAGATGGGTTTGGAGAAGGACTAAAAGCAAAGAAGAGAGTAAAAGAGACGAAAGTTATAACGAAGGCGTAAGCGAAAGTTGAAGTCTTTCTAGGTTTCACGGCGGAGAAGAAGCTTTTGATGTCGGCGGCGACGGTTGTTGTTGTTGCTCCGCCGTGGATAGGCATATATTTGACGGCGTCCGACGCCATAGATGGAGAGTGGGAGAGACACTTTTTAGTGGAGGAATGTGGTGGAGTTTGGAGTTCGTGACGAGTGTTAGTGGTTTAGAGAGAGAGAGAGAGAGAGAGAGAGAGAGAGAGATGTGTAAGAAGAAAAGAGATGACTTTTTTAAAATTTTGAAACAGGAGAAAAAGTGTTTAAGTGAAATCGTTAGGGCAAATGACTTTAAAAAATGTAAAGATAATAAACCTCGAATTTGGAGTTAATTACTTAATTGCCACTTCAAAAATGGGTGTCGGTGATTAGAGAGATTCGACCATTAATTAGTTTGGTTTCTTTCCACCTATCTTCTTCGATCGTTAAGGACATCTCCATTTCTTATTCTAAAATAAAGTGAATTTTTTCCTTTAATTTGTTCAAATCTTTTTCCATTTCTAACTCTAAAATAAAATATAAAAAAATCAAATTACTCTATAAATAGAGTAATTTGATTTATCACTCCATTTTAGAATGATCTTTTTAGAATTACTTCATTTTAGAGTTAGAAATGTAACAGGATTTGAACAAAACTGAATTTGGAATTATTTTATTTCAGAGTAAAATGGAATAGTATTGTAGCAATCTTGTAGGTTCATGTATCCCAACACTTTCTGTAGGCCTTTGAACCCATCATGTCAGAAGCGTTAATAAGGAGTATTGTCGCTGCAAATCATTGCATGATCTTTCTTCATATTATATTTTCACTCGTACGATTTCAGAAATCACTTTCCGAAAAGTCATCATCCAAATACTATCGCAATCATCAAAACGCATTTATATTTTTGGGTCGCTTGTCCTGAGAGAATTCTACAATTAAACGTATTTGTGTTTTATTGTCGCTGTAAATCATAGCATGATCTTTCTCCGTGTTTTGTTTTCACTCGTATGATTCCAGAAATCACTTTCCAAAAAGTCACCATCCAAGTACTGCTTAAACACAAATACGTTTAATTGTAGAATTCTATCAGAACAAGTCACCGAAAAATATAAATGCAGTTTGATTATTACGGTAGTCAATCAATCTTTTTTTTTATAAACAAATAATCAAGAAGGATTTGAACTCAGATAGCCAATAAATCTTTTTAAACTCTTATCACATATCCTTATTTCTCTACAAACCTGAGTTTGAAAAAATACATTGAAAATGCTTCTTAAATTCGATCCATAAAGAATATTATGATAACGTGTAACGTAAATCTTATAGTAAGCTTGCACAGTTAAAACTAAAATTTTATTTTAGAAAAAAAAAACTAAAAATCGTTTTCATTATTATTGTTGAATATAAATAAATATTGAGCTAAAATTTAGTGGGGCTTATGAATATATATCATGTGGTTCTTGCGTAATGTTTACACCTCTTGTAAACTGTCTTACATTATGTGCCTCTAGTAACATTCATGTAATGATCATTTGTTTCCATTGTCCGCAAAATTTACTTGGAAATATGTAAACATGATCTTAACATATATATTATTTTCCCATTTTTGGAAAAGAGAAATGACAAGTTTAAGTATATGACAAACATGATCTTAACCTAAACGCAATTCTACTTTTATCAATTACGGTTGTCTTTAGAACTTCTTTCAATGCAACTTTATCCGTTTTATCAAACCCACCAAAAAATTCTCCTTCCAATCGAGCTTAAAAGAAATATTTTTAATTAGTCGTAAAATGGTTTGGCTAGAATAAGTGGGCAAAATAGCCGAATCCGAACTAGAATGGAAAAATATTCGTCTCGACCTTACCCAAAAAAACCAGAAACGAATTCGAACCAAACCGAATTACTACTCGAAATATAAATATATATATATCAAAATATTATTTTTATTGATTAATTTACAGAAATACACTTAAAAGGAAAAGAAATTTTAC
>OVAN01003022.1:0-30774 GCA_900406275.1 Anastatica hierochuntica
ACTTTATTATCTAAAGAAACGGAGACAACGAAGGTTCCAAACCTCTTTGACTACCATCTTATGTTTTTTAAGTTTTTTTCTTCCCTAATCTTGACTTAGCTCCTCCTCTTTTTTTAACTATCTAATTGTGTTTAGTGATGGGTTTGATAAACATATTTCATTTATTTTCTGCGACGAATAATGATAATATTAAGCTTGATAGTTTCTGGTCTTGGTAGTCAAATCAAAGGTGAGAAACCCTACACAAATTAATGGTGAAATTAAACAAATGTTGGATGGGTGGGTGATCAGTGGGATCATATGCCAATAATTGAATTAGATAAATTGAACACTCATGAAACTTAATATAAGAGAATTTTAAAGAAAAACTTAACCTAAAAGATTGCACACGAACTTTTTAATTAAGTTTAAGTATTTAAAATGTATTTTGCTTAGTTTGGCTCCCTGTCAAAACCCTATAACACTCAAGTTACTCAATCGCTTCATATGATTATGTTCCCTTTACAAACTTTGTAGTAACTATCTCCCTTAGTATTTTATTCAATATTTTGAAGAAATCGCATCAACTTGAAAATTTACAATAGAAAAATAAGTTAAATAGATAAGAAGTCACAAACCCCACCTTGTTCAAAGCACATTGTGAAAACAAAGCACGTGATGTCCACAAGCTTTTTGTGATTAGTACATCTAAGGACATAAAACTCTCAAATCAACCAAGACAAAAAAAGAGCTAAAAAACGAAGACCTTATTATAGAATAATTCTCTAACTTAGTTTTTTTTTTGTTAGATTCCTTCATTTCTAATAATTCACATGCAAAAAGTTGTTATATCATCTTTTAAGCAATTAATATTAATGCATTAAAAAACCAACTATTTGATTTTTATAATGATTAGATTATAATGAAAACTTTTGTGCTAATAGTTTCTTTTGTAATATTCACATTTGGCAATTCGTATATGCATGAAAACTTGAATCCATGCATGATTTGCCATAACACTTTGCACCAACACAAAATTTTACACGTAAAATACATTATTTCAATAACTAAATAACATCGTTGTTCGTCGACAACAAGTATAGTAAAATAATATACAACCAATCTCAGACCATGCAAGCTTTCTTCCACTTCACCAATCAAATGTCTCTTCCTAATAATTTGTTTTGATTTTTTTTTTCTTGCCATTAAAATACAAATCTTTTTTTCCCTCATATTCTTTTAAATAAATATATAATTTTTAAAATAAATTTGATGTGTGTTTCTGACAAACTCCACATGCTCATGTAAAAGGAGCACCAGGACTTTCTTATAAAGACCCACCCACATTATTTTGTTCACATGAATGTGTAAGGCAAACTTAGCTAACTATCACTCATAAATAAAAACTTCATTTTCACTTATTAGATTTCTTTCATAGTATTATGATAATTAAAAGGCAAACCAAATAATATCATCAATAGTTGCCAAAACTGAATATAATTATCAAATGCTATTTTATTAAATTATTTGAATATGATTAATCATTAATACTATAGCATATGCATCACTTAATCTACAATCATCTATACCAACACATTGAAAATTTTGAGGTAATTCACCAAATATATAGGCATGAGCCTATATAAGACTTTCTTATAATAGATCCAAAACATAATAGATCTTTCTTGCATATAATAAGTTGCATGTTGCTATCATGTGCATATAACTTTCATCTTAAGAGTTGAATCCTCATTATTTGCCTTGCAGATTTTTTCCATAATTAAAGAATATAAGATTAGTATAGATATATAAATATACTAAATAAACAAAACATTTTACATGTATAAATTTCCATGCTAACACATGTTGTGCTTCTTACTTCTCCTTCAACAACAAAAAAACATAACAATCTTTTTTTGTTGTGCTTCTCTTCTTTCTTCTTCAAGATAGCATCCAAGCAGAACACAAAGGAACCTAATCTGTTGTCTGGTCATAACTTCATAAGAAGCTAGAACTTGTCCTTGAGTGTTGGCTTCTTCTTGTCCATTTATTCTTTTCTTCTTCCTCTAACACACAAGCAAAAAAGAAAAAATTCTTTAAATTCAGAACAGAGAAAGAAGATGAAGAAACATAGTCTATGAAGAGTTAAGAACAAGAAGAAGAATAAGATATGTCTTCAAAGCTTTTGTATAACTTGTCAGAGGAGAATCCAAATCTGAATAAACAATTTGGATGCATGAATGGGATCTTTCAAGTGTTTTACCGGCAACATTATCCGGCGAGACCAGTCGCTATCTCCGGCGATGAAGTCAAGTCTCTGCCTCCAGGTAAACTACAACTCTCTCTGTCTTTCTTACAAAATCTCAGTTCAGTGTTTAGGACCACAAAGAAATAGAGTAAGTTTCACACTCGAAGCAGAACCATTGGGTTATAGACTTATAGCTAAGAACAAGTTACTATTTTTGCAGGAGATCGAAGAGATATTGTCGGTGAAATTAACATGGAAAGTGAAAAAGAAACTGTAAGAATCTAAGCACAATTTTCTTTTTAGCTCTCATCTCTTATGAATTCACGAAGCTGAAAAAACAGAGACTTTTATGGGAATTTGCAGGAGAGGAGTATCAAGAAGAAGAAGTATGTAGCAAAGGAGAAGCATAGAGTCTCTTCTGAATCTTCTTCAAGGCCTTCGTATTCGTCTTCTCCACGCTCTTCAAGCTTCTCTTCTGCAGAGGTCAGTACTACAGATGGTAGCCTGATGAAGCCGTATGATCTAAAGGAGCTTGTGAAAGGCTCAATTAACAAAGAACTAGTTTCAGCTCAGCAGAAGCAGCATCCCAATTCAGCTCGAACTAGTTTCTTGCTGCTCAAGGAATCATCACCATATCAGAGTTCCATTGAGTGGAATGAAAGAAGAGGAATGACTTTGGAGTTTAAGGAAAGTCATCGGCTTTCTTATGATGAAAGGGAAATGAGAAACAATAGCTCGAAGTTGAGAGAGACACCGAGGTTGTCGTTAGATAGTAGATCAAATTCCTTTAAGAATTCGCCAGAGGAGCCTTCAACAATGAGTCACAGGAGATCACATTCGAGTGTTGTTGCCAAACTGATGGGTCTTGAAGTCATTGGAGACAATCTTGAAACAGAACAGAGAAGAGAGAAGAACCGGTTTTGCGACTCCCCAAGGCCAATCTCCAGAGTGGAACCAACAGCTCTTGATTCGATCAAGAAGATACCTCCTGCTTCAGCTGCTTCTAAGTTTCCAATGGAACCAGCTCCATGGAAGCAAAGGAAAGACTTGACAGTTTATGGAGAAATTCAGAAGAGGCTTACACAGTTGGAATTCAAGAAGTCAGGGAAAGATCTCAGAGCTTTGAAGCAGATACTTGAGGCGATGGAAAAGACACAACAGTTGATGGATGGAAACAGAGACAATACTCACCAGCCAGTTCTAACATCAGCCGTTGTCACCAAACCGGTGGCTCTAGTTCCCATCTCTTTGCTGCCACAGAATGTCCCCTTACCAAATGTCAAGGTTGGCAACAACACTAGACAAACTCGAAAAGTCGCATCAGGGAAACAGAGCGCCATGGATTTAACTCCAAGGCCAGGCCTTTACAAGGGCCAAACCGATTCGACAAATAGCCCAAAAACCTTAAGCTCAAGGCAAGCTATGGCTGTGGAATCTTGTTCCGTGATAACCAAGTCAGGGAGGAGCAAACAACAAAGTGTCAGCCTAAGAACGCATCCCAAAAGACAATCTCTACCCACAACTCCAAAACAAGAACCAGACAAGATCCGAAGGCAACTCGGAAAGAAGCAAACAGATTCAGTTTCCCCGAGAAGAAAACAGGGGATGAAACCTCAGAGTAGTACTCTCCAGCAACTTGATGACCGGTTAAGCGATGCGAGCAGTGACTTGAGAAGTCTAAGATCTGACAGCAACATAAGCTTAAGATCAAATGTTGACATTAAGGTCACTTTCTCTCACTCTCATGAATCTTGTTCACTTATCGAAGTTAATTGATTAGTACTCATTTAACTGAATCTCTTCTGTTTACATCAATACAGAGTCCAGACTTTGGAATCAAACAAGACAGATCATCATCACTAAAACCTCTGAAAGTTACCGTCGAACACTCAAGCCCTGTTTCAGTTCTTGATGCAGCCTTCTATGAAGAGGATTCACCATCACCTGTGAGAAAGATATCCCTTAGTTTTAAAGGTGAGAGACACTTACAAAAGACTAATCTTGAATCTAATTTAGTCACTAAACTTTTCATGTTCTCTTACAACAGAAGACAATGCTCTACGTTCTGACGAATCTGAGTGGATAAACAAGCCTACCGGCTTCTGCAGATCAATACTATTGCCTCAGAATAACCGAGATCCGACGCAGCAAGACTCTGTTCTCCCCGACGAAAACAAGTACATTTCAGAGATATTGTTGGCATCAGGGCTTCTCAGAGATCTTGATTACAGCATGATAAGCATTCAGCTGCATCAAACGCGCTTCCCGATCAATCCAGGACTATTTTACATCCTGGAACAGAACAAAGACAATAATAAACACAAAGGCAGAGGATTTAGACAACAAGAGACAAACAAAACAGAGAAACTCAAGAGGAAACTCATCTTCGACACTGTTAACGAACTTCTAGCTCAGAAGTTCGCTGCAGAAGGTTGTATCAACCCACAACATTTACCCGCAAACTCGCTGAAAATATCCAAAGAAGAGCAACTTCTGCAGACTCTGTGTTGGGAGATTGATAGATTACAACAAAACAACTCAAAATGTAACTCAAAGGGGTTTGAAGGAGAGACTCCAGGGATAGTATTAGATATTGAGAGAATGATTTTCAGAGATTTAGTTAATGAAGTTTGTTTCTGATAAATTTTTATTTGCATCACTTTAAGAATTGTAAATGAAGCTCAAAAGTTTAAATATATTTTGGATCTTCAGTCATGGTTTACAAGTTTACAACTACCTTCCTCTGTACAAATACATCAGAAGAAAATTTTCAAACGCAAACGCTAAAAGCTTTCCCTCTACTTGAAAAAACCGCATTTCGAAGGGCAATGGCAGCAAGAGAACCAACGGTTTCTCAAAGATTTTTGCGAATCGGATTGTTTTGATGCTTTATGTTGTGGTTGTGACTGAGTTAGCGTACTAGGCTCTGAATGTGGCTGCGGTTGCGGTTGGGACGGTTGCATTAACCGTTGAGGCGATTGATACTGAGGTCTTGGCTTGTGGGAAATGTTTTCTTTGATTTCTATGGACGGCGTTCTTACGATTCCACCTTCTTTCTGCAACCTGTTTTCATACATTCCCAACAGAACTCGTTTAGGGTTTTAAACGTTTCTTGTTGAACAAGCAAATGTAAATTGCAGACGAAGTACTTACAATGGGAATGCGAAAGAGCCAATGCTGTTATTGCTGGTGTCCGAAAGACACGAAATGCTCGGTGAATGTGAAGTTTGACTGTTCGAATCATATGGTTTATTCTTCTTCGCTTCTTCCACTACTATACTCTGCTCTTGATTTTCGGTTTCTGTCTCTACCAAGACCTTCCCTTCTATTATATCTTCTTCTTCTTCTTGAATTTCATCTTCGCTCTCTTGTTGAATCATTTCTTCGTCTTCTTCTTCTTCTTGAATTTCATCTTCGCTCTCTTGTTGAATCATTTCTTCGTCTTCTTCTTCTTCTTCGGGATCATCAATCTCAGAGTTTGGTATCTCCCCTTGATATGGTTCTTTCTTGGATTCGTTTGGTTTCTTAACCGGAGGAAGAGGAGGAGGAAGAGGAATCGGCTTGATTTCGGTTATCTCTTGAACCGTTTCTTCAAATTTCGGTATGTCACCCGATTTCAATCCAAGATCTTCCTTCGTTGAAATGCTAGAATTACCATTGTGGAGGCTAAACAACGATTCATTAGAAGCAATACTCCATTCCGCGGAACTAGCCGGTTTACTAGAGAAAACCGAAGACGGAATCCGAGATGGATCATAACCGGGTAAATCAAACTGGTGAGCAGATGACCAAGACGAACCGGTATAAGAAGAACTTACAGAGGAAAAAGTATAAGCTTGATATGAGTCTCTCTGTTTTTGTGCTTCTAAAGCAGACAATGTTGGCTTAGGAAGAGGAAAATGTCGAATATCGAAATGTCCATCTGAAGAAGCAGATGTTATTGATGAAGAACGCGAAGATGACGAAATCGAATTCGAATTCTTCCATTGTTCTTCTTTTCTTCCGGTTTCTGTTTCCATTGTCCTCTGTTTTTTGCTTTTTTGTCTAATTGTAGAAAACAGAGTAATTGAATTTGAGAATTTGAAAAGTTTAATCAAATAAGGAATGAGGAAGAAGGTGTAGATAGAATCTTATCATTTATAAGATGTAAACCCAAAAAATAACAAGATTAACAAAATTAGTCTTAATGGAGTTTTTAGTTGGAACGATTTAAGAATTTAACTGAATGATTAGTTTCAATTTAGCAAAGTTAGTAACAAGATTATCAAGATTAAGTTAAATTATTATGGAAAATGTGTTTTTTCAAGATAAATTAGTTGGATAATTAAAGATTATTCTGTTAGTACTTCCTTCTATTTTTAGCGCCAAAAGTTTGTTTATTTATCAGTTTCTTTTTATTAATAGGCAAACATAAGAATTAAAGATTACATAAGAAAATAAATATAATAAATTAGACATCATCCAAAGAGTACATGTGAAAATTTATTCGGTTCAAGCCATATGATGTTTTCAGCAGCTGAGAGATGATAAACCGGAATCCGGTTTACGTAGTTCTTGAATCTGAAACAATTTGGTATAAATGGTGTGAGTTAGTGAATCTAGTTCAAAGATGGATAAACCGGTAATTGATTTTGGTTTGGTATAGTGAAATTGACCTTGGATTGGTTAAAACTTGGTGGAATAAGAGAACCAGAAGCTTTTCTTGTTCTTGCAAGAAGACCTTTAGTAACTGGAGACATCATTGCATCAGTTGGGCTTCTGTATCTGTCAAACCAAAAAAGAAATGAACTACTACATTATGATTTTTAATATGCAAATCGGTCTGGTTCAAACCGGTTATAGCACCAAATCAGATTACCTCTCAGGGTGCTTGAAAGCTACGGGGACTCTTAGACGATCCGGAGTGCCGATTTTTTTCATTGGCTCATTGGTGGATGCTCGAGGAGGAGAAGGAGGAGGAGAGTCAAGTTTCTGGCAAGACTCTTGGAACGGCCGAGGGGGCGATTCGGGGTTTAAAGTAATGGTTTCGAGTTGGTTTGATTTGATTTCGAGAGGTGTTTCTAGCAATTGTTGAGACTCCATTAGAGAGATGATTAGATTGGATGAAGAAGAGTGTTGTATGTGTGGTTTTAATATAAGATTAGCTGTGAAATGTTGACGTTAGTGGGAGTTGCAACGGTCGGATTTTAACATTATCTAAAGCTTTGTCTGAAGACAAAAAAAAAAAAAGACTTTTAAGTTTTGTCTGTGTACAGTTGTTTACTAGTGAGATTAAGTGACCGTTTGAATTTTATTTTTTTCTTCTTTTAGTGAATGTATAAATGTACTTTTTGTAAAAAAATATTAGTACTAAAATTTTGATTTTATGTTGTTGAGCCACTATTAATGATTTGTTGATAATTTCAATGTTTGTTAATTACAAACATAATGTAATAAACTAAGCTTAGTTGTTCTTTTATATAACATACAAATACAAAGCCAAATAAACTTTAAATTGGTATCAAATTGGTCTTGATTCCACAAAGAAAAGCGACAAAACAATCAATTAGTATTATCTTGTATTTTTTGTTTATAATAAATCAAACACTTTTACATGCTTTGCCTACTAAGGATAATCATTCAAATTAAAAAAGAATGGGAATTAGGCCTCATGTTATGGTTATACCTTACCCAGTACAAGGTCATGTTCTTCCTCTAATGAGTTTCTCATGTTACCTTGCAAGCCAAGGTATCCATGTTTCATTCATAAACACCGAGTTTAACCATAACCGTATCATCAATTCTTTATCTAAATCGTCTGATGTCGTGGATGGGATCAAGCTTGTTTCGATCCCTGACGGCTTAGAAGATTCACCAGAACAGAGGAACATCCCAGGGAAGTTGTCAGAATCGGTTTTGCGTTTTATGCCAACCAGAGTTGAAGAACTCATCGAGAGAATGATCTCGGAAACTAACGGTGGAGAGGTCATTAGCTGCGTTGTGGCTGATCAAAGCTTGGGATGGGCAATGGAAGTTGCGGCTAAGTTTGGGATCAGAAGAGCCGCGTTTTGTCCCGCCGCAGCTGCATCTATGGTTCTCGGATTCAGTATTCAGAAACTAATCAACGATGGTCTCATTGATTCTAATGGTAAGAACTAAAGAAGTTAAGAAACAACCTTAGTAGATACCCTTATGACTATTGTTTTGATTGTAGGGACACCGAGGGTAAAGAAGACAATTCAACTATCTCCGGGGATGCCGGAGATGGAAACAGACAAGTTTGTGTGGGTTTGTCTGAGAAACAAAGAATCTCAGAGGAACATATTTGAGCTTATGCTTCAAAACAATAAGTCAATCGAGTCAACGGATTGGTTGTTATGTAACACTGTGTACGAACTAGAAACGGCAGCGTTTGGTTTGGGCCAACAAATAGTACCAGTTGGGCCCATTGGTTGGTTTCTTGGTGAATCCTCCACGTCAATCGGAAGCTTTTTAAGTCAAGACCGGGATTGTCTAGATTGGTTGGACCGGGAAATTCCCGGTTCGGTGATATATGTTGCTTTTGGGAGCTTTGGGTTTATGGGTAAGGCTCAATTAGAAGAGCTAGCAATTGGTCTTGAGCTTACTAAGAGGTAATGATTTTGAACATATATAACTCTATGTGTGTCTATTATGTTAATATGTTACATGTTGGTTCAAATAGGCCGGTCTTGTGGGTCACCGGTTCGGGTGATCAACCATCGATAAAACTCGGTTTGGATCGGATCAAACTGGTGAGATGGGCTCCACAAAGAGAGGTCCTATCGCATCGAGCTATTGGATGTTTTGTGAGCCATTGCGGATGGAATTCAACTTTGGAAGGAGTCCAAAATGGCATACCGTTTTTATGCATACCATATTTTGCTGACCAATTTATCAACAATGCATATATATGCGATGTGTGGAAGATTGGATTAGCGCTTGAACAAGATGAACGAGGAGTGGTATCGAGGTTTGAGGTTAAGACGAAGATCGATGAAGTCATGGGAGACGATGGAGAGTATAAGAGGCGAGCTATGAAAGTTAAAGAGATTGTGATGAGAAGTGTAGCAAAAGATGGCATTTCATATGAGAATCTTCAGAAGTTTATCAAGTGGATCAAATCACAAGAGTAAATTCATAAAACATAGTCATGGACTCTTACCAAGTAATGGTTTGATGATTTGAGTTGTATTCAATAAATGATATATGTTTGCCTTTGTTGCTGGTTATATTTCAAGAAATGAAGGAAGATGAAAATTAGAAATGTTCAAACCACAAACCAAAATTTATAAAGGTTCTTAATGTAAGGGTAAACACTAGAAACAGTAGATTGGAATCAAAAGTAGTAGAAAACTGGTGGCATTACCTTAAACACCAACGTAAGCTGTTCTTCGTCACGCAGAAATAAGGAGAGACTCGAGTAACATGTAACAGGGGTGACACATTCAACCAGCACAGGCTTCAAAATTTTGCCACTGCAAAGCAGTAACATGTACAAAATGTTAAGTGCTTGTATGATCAGAAGAAGCATAAAAGATGGAAATTACAACCAAGTGCACCATTAACACCTCTCCTAGAGGCCATTAAGATACCATAGTTCAAAGCATTAAGGTCATCACGGGGAACAAACAATCTATACTAACAAAAATGGAGAATGTATACCTTGAATATTGAGTTTCAAGCTGGATCCCGAACGTTACAGATTCTGAACAAGTCAAAGAAAACAGAGAACCAATTAAAGACGTGAAAGCAGATGTTATTTGGTGCCCCTGTAACGCATGTACAATGATGAACTATGATCTAACCACTTACAAGGCAGCTCTAAGAAAGAATTCTAAGTAGGATTTTCCTGTTTCCTGTACAAATTTCACTTTCAGATACTTGCGTGAAGAAGCAACATCAGCGAAACAACCTTGCAAAGTAACACAATTTCTTGAAATGAGCTTTTGAAGATTCACATAATATGCACAAAGCAACATTTGTTCTAACCAATGCCTCAAAATTACACAAATTTCAAGCAAAATTCATCGTGACAGTTGAATAATCTCCAAAAACTATCATTACCTCTGTCAAAAGCACAAGGAAGAAACCAATCCCCTTACGACGCTCTGCTTCCATCAATGGCTCCTCTAAGTGACTCACTTTCACTTTCGTTAAGCTCACCATTCGAATAGTACCTGTACGTATCACCCTCCTGTACTCCGACCCATATAAGAGCAAACAAAAATTTCAGACCTTTTGTCTCTCAATCCAATCGAAAAGTAACAAAATTTTCTCAGCGACTTTCAGTCGAACAACATGCGTGCATTATCTATGGATTTTTTGGGCAACGACACACTTTTTCATATTGGTACAAAATCTGTTTGATTTTGGGCTTAATTTAAGCGGCCCAAAAGGTTGGTTTGGCCGGGCTTGTTTTAGAAAGCCCATACAAAATTTTAATTTTTGGGCTTTAAAATCCACGGTTTGTACCCGGTTAATACACGGTTTGCACGTAAATCGAGGTCGGTTTATGTCGGTTATCATGGTATAACGGAGTCCGTTTTCCGTTCAAACGGGTTCCGTTTCTTTGATACGTGTCCGTTTTGCGTACGATACGTGTCCGATTTGCGTACGACACGTGTCTTTTTTTTTTTTTTAAATTGAAAAAATCGCTAATCCACTTCCGCCGAGACCCTTCACCAGTTTCGTATCATCCGCCACAGCTTCCACCATTTTCTGCCGGAGAAGAGCTCCTCCGAGACCTTTGACTAAATCCATATTTGGATCTACTTCGTCTGCTCCGTCGATTGCTAAATCGATTCTCAGATGTGTATTGAGAAACTTATATTGAGCCATCAAAGTTGAGAAAGTTTTGGCTTGCCGCAACTGGAAATCACATACTAAAGCTATTGGGAGGCCTAATGGTTACCGAAAGGTTATGACTTTTATTCAACTCAATACTCATTCGCAGTTGTTTGTGTTAACTTGGGATATTGCTTTTCAGGGTTCCAATAAGTGTCTACATTTAGGAATTGACAGATGATAGAAAAGAGAGGGGCACAAACTGGTAATCTGTCTTGCTTTTCCTGTCATGCTTATCAAATTGTGAAACTGAAAGCTTAAACTCTCAAGTTTAGTTTTCAAAAACGATTGCTCGATTGGCTTACATTGGCATGAGCATGATTCACATCTTATCTTCACCTGGTTGATGCAATCTATTCGAAAATATATGCTCATTTCTTTTACTTTATGGAGTCAAACATCTGCAGTTTTCGTCTATCTTCGCCTTGTCTGAAATGTGAGCCTGTTTGAAAGCCCCAAGAAAGTGTTGGAATCTATCAAAAAGTGTGTGTGTGCACTCCAATGTTTCCTTCAGCCAGTGTTCTTGATATCGAAAGGTGGGTTTCTACTTTCATAATTCATTCGAAGATCCTTATGAATTCAACCCTTGTGATACAGTGATGAAGAGCTTTTTCAATCCAATCCTTCTTCTTCAGCATTCTCACTACTGATGACTGAGGCTTCAAAATCTCTTTGTAAAGTAAAGGGTACTGATGGAATGCTGAATATAGCTTCAAGGTAAGATACTTGCCTCAGTTAAACTCCAAAGTTAATATCCTCCTCTATCAGATTGCTACCTTTTTAGTTACATATTTCTGCATCTTTGTATGTATACATCGACTGTTTTTGAGTTAGTAAATTTTTGTATATGGTTGTATGGCCTTCACGGCCACACATCTCAATTCAAGATTCGTTTTTGAATCACATTTTTAATTTTCTTTTGACCAAGTCGCCTCACTCCTGTCCTTAGTGGGCCAATTATCTCTCCAAGTCCATATAGTAACTTTTATGGAAAACAAATAGCAATCAGTGCAAAGTTAATATGGACAACCCACTCTCAAATCTAAAACTTAAGGAAGATGAAAACTGAAAATGTTCAAACCACAAACCAACATTTATAAAACTTCTTGAATTTAAGGGTAAACACTAGAAACAGTAGATTTGAATCAAAAGTAGTACAAGAACTAAAAAGAACATTCAGATCTTCAAGGCTCAACTGCGATACGGCCAGCGACTTGGTCCAAGTCCCGTTGGCCACTGGAAGTGATTCTTCTTCCTCTGTAATCAAAACAACAACAGCAGTAGTAATCACTATCAGTGTTGTTCAAAGATCTATGTAGAAGAAGATAAGCTTTTTCTTCTCAAGGAAGTAGTAATAATGTTACCCTTTAGTGTCAATCTCAACAATGTTCATTGTCTCCAATTGCTGAAGGATATGACGGGCAATGCCACCGCTGCTTTTGCAGAAGTGCGGTGGGCGACTGCCATTCCTCTTGCTACCACCATAGATTCTACGGAAAGCACCAACACCTAGACCTCCCCTCAAGTAAACCTTCCTTGCCATAGATGCTGCACAACAAAGCAAAGGTGTTTTATAATCAGAAACTTTATATGCATCAAGAAATAGTGAAACATCAGGGAACAAAGAGAGAGTGAGGGAGTGTTCACCAGCTCTAATGTAGTACCAATCTCGATCATAAGGGGCAAGCTCCTTCAACTTACCAGTCTTCACAATGTCTGTCCATGTCGGAAGCTCGATCTGAATCAAATAACCAACACATTAATGTTAAGGTCTTAACAAGAAACATCATAAGTTATAACTGAACCAAGAGCCAATATAAAACATTTGAGTCTTCACAGAAACAGAACCTATAAACAGAGATGTCTATGAACAATATGAGACATTTCAACTTCAATTCCAATCAAATTTCACAGAAGAAGCTAAATTTCAATCGACCCATTAGCCAATATAAGCAAATGGAACAAGAGACATTTCAAGCAAACACGAAAGACGCAAACCTTGCCAGATCGCTTGAGATGAGAAGCGTAAGCCTTAACGAAGTCATGAGGAGAGACGTCTTTCACAGTTTTACCAGTCGCCATTGTCGAAGCTTTAACAACAAACTAAGAAAGAAATGATCTTTCGTCAAGGGTTTTGCTTCCCGCAGATGAATCTCTCTCTCTCTCTCTCTCCGCAAAGACTAGAACTTTCAATTTCAGTTAACAAAGAGTTTATATGCTTTCGATTAGGGTTTTCTCCGAATCCGGATTTTAAAAACCCGACCCGTATTAGGTCTACACTAATGGGCTCACAAGGCCTTATTAGCTTACTCGACAAGTAAAATGTTACTATATTTGAAAACGACGGCGTATTGTTGTGATGAAACGTTGGCGTTTTAGGATTTGCCTTAGTCAGTGGCTACTAGTTCGCATCTCGAGTTCTCTCTTCCATTTTTGGATTTTTAATCGAACAAACCCTAAAGAGAAAGAGAGAGAGCGAAGAGAAAGCATCCTTCAATGGCGATGAAGAATCTATTGTCCTTAGCTCGCCGATCTCAGAGGCGTTTGTCTCTCAGTCAAGCGACGCGATCTTCCTCTTCGTTTTCGGGTCTCGCCTCGCCGTCTTCCACAGCTCCGGCGACTCCTTCTCCTCCGCCGCCAAATCTTATGCCTTACGATCAAGCAGCAGAGATTGTGAAAAATAAGATCAAGAAGCTCGAGAACCCAGATCCGAGGTTTCTCAAATACGCATCTCCACATCCAACACTTGCCTCCCACAATCACATCTTATCAGCCCCGGAGACTCGTGTCACTACCTTGCCCAATGGTCTACGAGTGGCCACTGAGTCAAATCTCTCGGCCAAGACCGCCACCGTTGGAGTCTGGATCGACGCTGGATCGCGGTTCGAGTCAGATCAGACGAACGGCACGGCTCATTTTCTCGAGCATATGATCTTCAAAGGCACGGAGAGGAGAACAGTGAGAGCTTTGGAGGAAGAGATCGAAGATATTGGTGGTCATTTGAACGCATATACATCAAGGGAACAGACCACATATTATGCAAGGGTGATGGATTCGAATGTGAACCAGGCTTTGGATGTGTTGGCTGATATTTTACAGAATTCAAAATTCGAAGAGCCCAGAATCAACCGGGAACGAGATGTGATCCTCAGGGAAATGCAGGAGGTAAGTCTTATCTGTTTTCTTCAAAATTCAAACTTTTTGTTCTCTTATCGTTTTAAGATTGAAATGGGTTTGTGTATCGATTCATTAGGAGGAATCTATGATTTCTTTTTTGTTTGATGTATCTCTCCTGACGTTTTAGTTCACTGTGTGCCTAAAAACTATAACTTTTCGCTGTTCTTGATTTATACGTTGCTTTTTGATGTTGTATTGGCCAATTCATATGCTTTCTGTGAAGTAAATGTTTCTTATTTTGCAATCAATAGGAGATTTTATGCTTGATGGTTTATGTGTTCTTAGATATATTTGCTTCTTCATCTGTTTAGAGATAAACAGCCTAATCTTTTACCTTATCGTAATTGGTGATGTAGGTGGAGGGACAAACCGATGAAGTGGTTCTTGACCATTTGCATGCCACTGCGTTCCAACACACACCCCTTGGAAGAACTATTCTGGGACCTGCTCAGAATGTCAAGTCAATCACCAGAGAGGATTTGCAGAACTACATTAAGACTCACTACACAGCTCCCAGGATGGTATGATATTTCGTTGAATCCTTTGTCATTTTCTGCAATCAATTATTGAATTTGTTTAAATTCTATATGGTTGCTCATTCAAAACACTTCCAGGTGATTGCTGCTTCCGGAGCTGTCAAGCATGAGGAAGTTGTTGAGCAAGTTAAGAAGCTATTTAACAAGTTGTCATCTGATCCGACAACCACTTCACAACTGGTTACCAACGAACCTGCTAGTTTTACTGGTTCTGAGGTAAAGACAGTTGACATATATGATTGGTTTGTTTTCCTTTCTGCATTATCTCTTCTTTCTTAATGTTTTAATCTTTGAAATTCTTATCAGGTCCGAATGATTGATGATGACCTACCCCTTGCACAATTTGCTGTTGCCTTTGAGGGAGCATCTTGGACAGATCCGGATTCTGTTGCTCTTATGGTTATGCAAACTATGTTGGGTTCTTGGAACAAAAACGTTGGTGGCGGAAAACACATGGGGTTAGTTTTCTCTCTGGCTGTTTTATCCAGTCATGGATTCACAAAAAAGTTTTTTTTGCAATGTGTTGATGAATATTATATCTGTGTGCAGTTCTGACCTGACCCAGAGGGTTGCCATTAATGAGATTGCAGAAAGCATAATGGCATTTAACACCAACTACAAGGATACTGGACTGTTTGGTGTTTATGCAGTTGCCAAGGTCAACCCATAATAACATATCTCTTTGTTGAATTTCTTGATAGTCAGTTGCATCTCATGATTACCTCCTATTATATATCTTCTAACGTAATGTAAGGTACTGTTTTCAGGCTGATTGCTTAGATGATTTATCATATGCCATCATGTATGAGGTGACCAAGCTGGCGTACCGAGTTTCAGATGCTGATGTAACCCGTGCCCGGAATCAGGTTAACACCCAAATGTTTTTGGTTCATCTTTAGCTAGTTACCAATAGAATACGTATAAAGCCTAGAATTCTCTCTCTGATTAGTTCCAAGTCTTTTGAATGCTTTTAGAAAATCTAAGCAGCAACTTATGTTCTTTTAACCTATTTATGTTCAGCTGAAATCGTCGCTGTTGCTTCACTTGGATGGAACGAGCGCAATTGCTGAAGATATTGGTCGTCAGGTATGATATCAGTTATCTAAACATCTTGATAAGAATTTATAAAACAACAAAGCCATAGCATTTGTTCTTAGCTTGTGCTTATTTTTCTCCCTTTTCCGAAGAAGTAAATTGCCAATCCTTGTGCTAATGCAGATGTTGACCTATGGGCGTAGAATCCCAACTGCTGAACTATTTGCTAGGATCGATGCAGTTGATGCTAGCACGGTTAAGCGTGTTGCTAACAAATATATCTATGATAAGGTAAGTTATATCTCTTGTATGAACTACTAAGGAGAGTGCAAATTCCCAAGGAGTGAACTACTAAGTTATAGTCTCTGTTATCATGTGCAGGACATAGCAATATCAGCCATTGGTCCAATCCAAGATTTGCCAGACTACAACAAGTTCAGACGCAGAACCTACTGGAACCGTTACTAAGTCTATCGGTCACAGAATCGCAAAGTCCGTCCACGGGGAGATTCATGTGGGCGGAGAGAGCAGAAGAAAGGTGATGATGGATTCATTACTAGTATTTTTGAGTTTTCTCTTAGTGTGTAATCTTCCATAATTTTCCATCGTCACTTGTGAAATAAGTGTGTACCAATTTACTCTATTATTCTCTCTACTGGAAAATGCCAGAGATACTCTGTTTTTTTTTCTCTCTTCATATTTTTCCGGTACACAAAGTTGTTGGATGTTGTTTTTTTTTTTAAAAGATAACACAAGTTAAACCGAATTCCGGTTAGCTTAGATTATTTGTTGTGGGAAGATCGGTCTAAATTCATACCATTTAGAGACTAAATCGTCGATTACAAGAGAGTAATACAGAATCAAATTAGATTTTATAAACAAAATACCGATATAGTGGAAAATGCGTATCTTTTTAACCGGAAATACAAAATGGTAGCAATCCGATTAGCTAATGTGTGTCCACAAGGATGTGAAGGATCAGTCACATCTTTTCTAGCTTCGACTATGTGTTTATCGCAAATAGTTAGCGCGTTTTTAGGCGTCGGATTGGCTAATTTGATCGGTAACTAGTCAAACTTGTCTTGAGGGATTCTCATACAGTCTCTTGTGCCTTTGTGTTTTGTCCCAATCTTAGAGCCTGTGATTGAGAAAGAAGTGTAAGTAAGAGAAGTAGAAGAAACAGACGAGTGGGAAGAGTAGTAGTAAACCAAGAAAAGTTTGTGTATCGCCTAATGACCAATAGCTTTTCTAAAATGATATGTGAAGAGAATGTTTAAATGTAATAGATACTATTATCCATATGCGCCAGAAACACCAAACCTCTAACACATGTAATGAAAATGTCGAACCTTTTACAGACAAAATCCACTACCAAAACTTTAATCTAGGTAATGGGAATCAAGAATTGGTCTCTACATTCCGCAGCTGTTAAAGTCGTTCTCTTTGAATGACGCATACATTTAATAGCTTCCTACAAAGATAATACAGCAACATGATTCCTTGTTCCAATTTTCTCAATTTGCAGTAAGACCAATAGCTAAGCTAATACACAGATTAGGACCGAAAAAAGAATCACCTGCATAATCTCTACTCAACATCAGGAGCAAGCATAAGTGCAGCTTCAGGTAACAAAATTACTTTGTGCAATAACCTCAATCGTTTCCTTAGGTACAATGCTCATCTTCTCCTTCTCTTCTCTTCTCTTTCTTCAAAACCAAATTATCCACAAAAACAAAAACGACTCTGAATTTTACTATAAAACCCAAAAAAAAACGGAGCGTTTTCAGACTCACCGATTCAATAGACAAACGGAATCGTTTCTACTCGGAAGATAATGGCAAACCACGGTGGTTCACTCGTAACAGGAACAAGAACAGAGACACAAAAGAAAATTTCTTCCGACGTCGAAGATCCACAGTCACACCCAAGTCCGATTTAAAGAAGAAGCGAATCAACATATCGGGTCGGGTATTTCATCTGAAGTTAAAGTCAACCTGATTGGGTCTATTCCGGGTTAAAATTTAACTTTGGGCTAATTTGAGCGGTTGGTACAAAATTGTATGATTTTTGGGCTAATTTGAGCGGCCCAAAAGGTTGGTTGGGCCTAGACTTTTTAAAAAGGCCCGTATAAAAATACGGTCTAAAATACACGGTTTATACTCGGTTTGGACGCGGTTAGCGCGCAAATCGAGGTCGATTTAATGTCGGTTATCGTGGTAAAACGGGGTCCGTTTTCCGTTTGAACGGGGTCCGTTTGCTTGACACGTGTCCGTTCCGCGTACCACATGTGTTTGAATTTTTTTTTTTTTTCTCGTTTCTGTGTGCTTCGACCATGACGAATTCGTTCATTCTCTCAACAGAGCAAAGCTTAGGGCTTTTTGTGAAGTGAATCGAGCTTCACCGATTAACCCACAATCCTTCTCTCTCTCTCTCTAGTGTATAGTTCTGTTTTGTCGCTCATGATCTTCAAATCTGCTGTGAAGGAGAGATATGTTGTTCAAGGTCTCAGATTTAGGAGCTACTTGCTGTGAGATTCGAGAAGAAATGGGTCCAAGCAACAAAAATGATCGATACCAAATGGGTATTTTCAGCTCTCTTCTGTTTTGTATTTGATGAGTGCTTTGGTTTGATTGTTTCAAGAACAGCTAAAGAGCGAAAGAGAAGAAGACCCTTTTGAAGTTTAACATCTTGAGTGTTTTCTGATACAGAGCATCCTAGAGAGAAGAAAATGAAGATGAACAATCCTGAATCTAAAGCATATTCTTCATCGGCTCACTCTTCTTTTGATTCCCATGTCATAGCTTCGGATTCAAACACAGATGCACTGGTGCGTTACTTTACTCCTTGCAGTAATCTTATGCTCAAGTCTTTGCATAGTCATTAGCTAATTGAATTGTTGTTTCTAGTTATGGTTAGTTATGAAACTAGACAGAGTGTTCTGCGGCTTGGTCTGACGAGGAATGCTTAAAAAGTCTTAATATTTTTTGTTCAAGTGATATGCAAATTGATCCTGAGTGAACAGTTGTTTCTAGGCTTATGCATTTTGGTTTTGGTAGAGGTTAGTCAAGTTCAGTTTGAAGATTAGAACTAAACGAACAATGATGTGATCTTGGTTTTAGTTGATTGTAACATCTTATGTAGCTATATGTATGTGATCGATTTACTTAAGTCAAGGTCCGGGAGAAAATTTGCAGAAGTAAAACCATATTTCATTTTGGTTTTGTTTGTATATTTTCAGCACTCTTAGGTCTTTTAGTATAGAATCTTGAAGCTAGCTAATCATCGATTTGACATGTCTATTTTCTTGAGGAAATGGTTATAATTCATGACCCGTTCATTCACCAGTTCATCTGGTCTGACACTTGTGTTAACCTGCTGGTGTTGCAGTATCTTCCACTAGATTTCACAAGCTCAGATAGTATTGAAAAAAGTTTTCGCAAGAAGTGTAGTCCAAAACGGATAATATCATCATATTCATCAAGGGAGAAACGATTTGTGACATTTACACTTGCACCTGTTGAGACTGGTAAGATCGTCATTACAACTTCTGATTCAGAGGGTTAGTTTTTCTCTATTCTATTCTTACTGTTTTTGACGTCTGTTCATATATCTACAGCGTCTTCCAATTCAATTGACGAGGGAGAATGGCATCAATAAGCCCGAGAAGATACATTTGTTAGGTAATGACGGTTCAAAGTGGCCGGCAAATCTTCTTCTGGAAAGCAGAGGAAGAATGACTTTGGGAGACGGCTGGAAATCATTTGTTAAAGCAAACGGCTTAAAGATCGGCGAATCCTACACACTCGAGCTGCACTGGGAAGACACACATCCTGTGCTTAGTTTGTGCCCTGCAGAGGACAAAAGAGTTAAACCGAATTCCGGTTAGCTAAGATCGTTTGTGGTGGAAAGATCGGTCTAAATTCATACCATTTAGAGACTAAATCGTCGATTACAAAAGAGTAAATCTATAAGCAAAAGTGCCCCTTCCTTCCCTCGCTTCTCACTTTCTCTGTGCTTATTGATCTCTCTCTCTCCGTTTCTTCTCTTTTCCTCTCTTCTCATTTTCCCAGAAATTGACGGAAAGTCCAAAACTTTTTCATTTGTTTTCTTCATTTTCTCCGATCATTCGGTATCTTTCTTGTCTACGAGCCACTCCTCTGTCTCTGGAGTTTTTTTCTTTGCGTTTTCTCGGGAAAGTGAACGAAAAATCGATTCTTTTAGCTCTTCCCAAGCTCATCATCGTTCTTGTGGTGATGTACGTAATTCTCTTTTCGAATCACATCAGTCTCTAACAAGCTTCACTATAATGGAAGAACATCAAGAATTCGAGAAACCCATCTTCGAATCTCGTTATATGAAGTTCAGAAGAAGCTCTCGAGTTTTCAGAAATCGTACGACGAAGACTCGCTTCGTAGAAACGAAGAATCAGCACGAAAAGCTCTCTTTCCAGAAATCTCCAGCTGATCATCGATTTGGTACACAGAAGAGGATTAAGAAGAGCTTGATTCCATGCGAAGTATGTGGGAAAGGGTTTCGCTATGAGAAATGTCTGTTGAATCATCGCAAAGTGATGCATTCTGAAGAATCTATGAGAAGAAGTCTATTGTGTAGCCTTAGTGTTGTTGTGCAGAGGAGAAAGAGATCAAAAAGAGTTCTTAGGTACAAGCAGAGTACTCTGTTCTCTGTTTCTTCTTCTTCTTCGTTTGCAATGTTTCCTGTTTCTATGGATGATGATGGAGAGTTATTAGAAGTTGCTGAGTCTCTGATTCTGTTGTCTAAGAATGGTGGAAAGTTCTTGAACGTTTCCACATTTGTTGGTGAAGCTCTGCATTCGAATCTGAGAGAATTTGAAGATGGGTTTTTGAGCAATGAGCAAAAACTTGTTGGTGACTCTCTGAATGGAGAATTTGCAGATGGGTTTTTGAGTAATGCGCAGAAACTTTCGGATTTCTTGGGTGACAAGAAGGCAGTGAAAGGCAATCAAACGGCTCAGCAGAAACAGGCAGGTGTTGGAGTGCTTAGAGCAGAAGCTAGATTGAAGAGAGTTAGCTTGGAAGATAGACCTAGAGTGTTGTTGCAGAACTCTGAAACGAAAATCGATCAGAAACTTGGTTGTGGCCAAGAAACTGCATTTGGAGATTCAAAGTCAGGTATTGAGATGAACATAAAGCATAAGTGTGGGCTCTGTGACAAAATTTTCTCAACACATCAAGCTCTTGGTGGTCACCAGACACTACACAGAATGAGAAAAAAGTCAAAAAAGATAAACCAAAAGATGCAGAAAACAAGAACAGAGTAGAAGCTGAGATTACTAATGGCTCAAGGCTCTTTGCGTCAGTTCTGGATTCAAGAGTTCACAACAAGTGAAAGAGATCTTTGGATTCCATCTCAATGCTTTTGTGGTTAATGGTGGAATCTCTCTCTGTCTTTCTCTGATGAAGTTTTGGAACTTTGTGTTGAGACTCAAATGTTGTTGTCTCCTTGAGTTTTTCTCATTTCATTTGTTCTTTAGTTAGTAAGCATAGAAATTTTTTGGTTTTGGTATTCATCAAAGTTGTACAGAAACATTTTGTAGGCAATGTTAATAGGTTCTTGGGATCAAACCCTTATTCATAAGAAACGTTGACTAAAATCAGAACCGTTGACGTTCATAACCGGATCTAATAAACCGATTCCTCTATTTTACTCCGGTTTAATACCGGTTATATTTAAAAATAACGATAAATGCAAATATTTGTATTTTATAGACCGTATCATATAGTGTCGGTTGGTCTTCGTATTCAAATAAATTCTTCTCAAAGTTTAGCTATTTAAAAATATTATTTTCTATGTTTCCCCCCACATTTTTATTAAATATAAAATTCAAGAAATTATTGTTTGTGCATGAAAGTAGGAAAAATTCTATAATTAGATTTATAGAGAAACGCTAAATTCAAGGTGAAGAAGACAGCAAATTAGTAGAAAATCCTTAATTATTATTTTTTTGTATTCATTTATAATTCCGATTTTTAAAATAATAATTTTTTTTCCTTTTTTTTTTTGTTTGTGTGCGTTAATTAGTTGCTTTTTTAGATCCACCGGCGAAATCACTTGGGAGATAAAGAAAGAAAAAAGCTTTGATTTTTCTTCTCTCATTGTCTTCTTTCGTTTGACAGAGCTCATTGATTTTGTTTTTGATTCGTATGAGAAGAGAACTCTCCTTGTGAAAAACCCATTTCGATTCTCGAATCGAATTGCTTTCAAGCAATCTACAGAGAGACGCTTGGAATCTCGAGTTCGGAAAAATTTTCCGGTGGTCGGAGATCCAAATGCGGTGTGTGAGAAGAGCGAATCAGAGGCGGAGATCATCGGATTTGGGAGAAACCCAGAAGGGTAGATCGGAGAAGAAGAGGTGATGTTGTTTGGCTGTGGAGATTACTGCAGGATCAACGATGCAGCTTCATATATCGCCTAGTATGAGTAGCATCACGATATCGAGTAGCAATGAGTTTATTGATTTGATGAAGATTAAAGTCGCAGCTCGTCACATCTCTTATCGAACTCTCTTTCACACTATCTTAATCCTTGCTTTCTTGTTGCCCTTTGTCTTCATCCTTACCGCTCTTGTTACTCTTGAAGGTGTTAACAAGTGCTCCTCCATTGGTATACCTCCTCTTCTTTACCATTGTAGTTTCTCTGTGTATACCCATTTGGTTTAAGATCTACTACCTAGTGTTTTTAGATGAGCTAGAGCTAGGTGTTTGGTTAAATCAAAGGATTGTCATAAGCATCTTGTTATGTTGGTTTGAATCTAATGGTTAAGTCAATAAAGTCTAGGCATTTTGAAAATTTCTTGTGTGAAGGCAGCGAATTGTGTTGTAATGTGAAGGTTTGATGATGAGTATGGTTCATATGCTTAGCTTCACAACTCAAAATCCCTTCTTGTTTATCTTCCTAACTAGGCTCATGAAAGGTTCTTTTCTTGTCTTTGCTTCAGATTGTTTAGGGAGGAGGTTAGGACCACGCCTTCTTGGTAGGATAGATGATTCAGAGGTGAGTGATTGCTTTCATTTTCAGATTATAAGAAAGTTACAAGATTGATTTTTATGTATTATTTGAGTTGATTCAGATCTTTTGCTTCCTCTCACGTTTCTGGTGCAACAGAGACTAGTTAGAGACTTTTACAAAATTCTAAACGAAGTTAGCAGTCAAGAAATTCCAGATGGCTTAAAGCTTCCAGATTCTTTTAGTCAACTTGTTTCCGATATGAAGAACAGCCACTACGATGCAAGAACTTTCTCCCTCGTCCTTCGAGCTATGGTACATTCTTTAATGTGAAATTAGTTGTTGAATTGTACATATGTTATCCGAAATGTTTATGTTATTTTGAGTATTCTTTTTGAACAGATAGAGAAGTTTGAAAGGGATATAAGGGAATCTAAATTTGCGGAACTTATGAACAAACACTTTGCAGCTAGTTCGATTCCTAAAGGAATTCACTGTCTCTCTTTAAGACTAACCGATGAATATTCCTCCAATGCTCATGCTCGAAGACAGCTTCCTTCTCCGGAACTTCTCCCTGTTCTTTCAGACAACGCTTACCACCATTTTGTTCTAGCTACAGACAGTATCTTGGCTGCATCCGTTGTGGTGTCATCCGCTGTTCAATCATCTTTGAACCCCAAGAAAATTGTCTTCCATGTTATAACAGACAAGAAAACCTATGCCGGTATGCATTCTTGGTTTGCGCTTAATTCCGTCGCTCCTGCTATAGTTGAAGTCAAAAGTGTTCATCAGTTTGACTGGTTAACAAGAGAGAATGTTCCAGTTCTCGAAGCTGTGGAAAACCATAACAGTATCAGAAATTATTACCATGGGAATCATATTGCTGGTGCAAACCTCAGCGAAACAACTCCGAGAACTTTCGCTTCAAAACTTCAATCAAGAAGTCCCAAATACATCTCTTTGCTCAACCATCTCAGAATCTATCTACCGGAGGTATTAAATCTATGTCATTTCATTTTCTAAAAATGTCTCTCTTTTCATCTAAATGCTTGTTTGTTTTGCCTTTTTGAGCAGCTTTTTCCGAACTTAGACAAGGTAGTGTTCTTAGATGATGATATTGTGATTCAGAGAGATTTATCTCCGCTTTGGGATATTGACCTTAACGGGAAGGTTAATGGAGCTGTGGAGACTTGTCGAGGAGAAGACGAATGGGTCATGTCAAAGCGTTTTAGGAACTACTTCAATTTCTCTCACCCTCTCATCGCAAAGCATTTGAATCCCGAAGAATGTGCTTGGGCTTATGGAATGAATATCTTCGATCTACGTACTTGGAGGAAGACAAATATCAGAGAAACCTATCATTCTTGGCTTAAAGAGGTAAAGTATCCAAGAAGCCTGCAATGTTTATGTTTATGATTTCTAAAAATTGGCAAATACTTAATTCTGGTTTTGATGTGCAGAATCTGAAGTCGAATCTAACAATGTGGAAACTTGGGACATTGCCGCCAGCACTAATTGCGTTTAAAGGTCATGTTCAGCCAATAGATCCGTCTTGGCATATGCTTGGATTAGGTTATCAAAGCAAGACAAACTTAGAAAATGTGAAGAAAGCTGCAGTGATTCACTACAATGGTCAATCAAAGCCTTGGCTCGAGATAGGTTTTGAGCATCTCAAACCATTCTGGACAAAATATGTTAACTACTCCAATGACTTCGTTAAGAATTGTCATATATTGGAAGAATAAACAGAAAGCCTTTCGCGATAATCTTGAAGCAGATTGGAGATTTTGCGGGTTCTGCAGTTTAGCTGGTCAATGAAACCAATTGCAGAGCTGCAGGAGACAGAGAGAGATATATATGTATATTCATTCTTCAGTGAAACCAGAAGGTAAACAACCCTTTTTGAGATTCTTTTCGATTTCGACTGAAGATTCAATGTTTTGGATCTGTTATAAGAACAAGAAAGGTTTCTGGACTACTATAAGAAAATGGAGTTTGGTCATGATCTGACCAAAAACCAAGGAAAGACAACAAGAGCAACACTGTTGCATTTGCTCTACATATGTACTCTCTTTTTTCTTCTTCTTTATTTCTTAAAATTTTGGAGTCATAATTTTTTTACTATTTGATTTCATTAGCTTTTAGGGATTTTATATGGACATTATTGTTTTCTTAATTGATGAATCATGAGACTTTTCTTTATGAAGAGGATTTGTTTTATTTATCAAGACTTTTAAATGTCTTTTGCAAGAATCTTTACAAGTAGAAAATTGAAATATGTCATAGTTAGTTTGGTAACTAATTAAATAGCTATTGATAATTATTTGTAGAATTAATATATTAAAATTAATTGTAATTCTTATTTTAGTGAATGATGATTAAAAAAATAATCTAAAATCACATATAAATGTCATGAGAAAGGTAAACATGTCCCAAAATTTCTTCACAATAAACAAAAGATTCACAATTAAAAAAGCAATAAAAAATTGTTGCAAATTTTAAAAAATATTTTTAAAGTAATATTAAATTGTCTCGATTGAGTAAAAAAGAAAGAAAAAAAAATTAAACGAGCAAAATTAGGATCGCTTGAGAGAGAGAGAGAGAGAGAAGAGAGATGGGCATTTCCATAGGCGCATAAAAATGGAAGCTTTGACCGCCATTGATTCTCTACACTCACGAGATCTCTTTTTGATCTCCACTCGTAACTCTCTCTCCCCAATCTCAATGCTTTTGCTTCTCTTCTCTTCCCTTCTGAATTCATCCTCTCAGATCAGTCACTCACAGAGCCAAGTAATTAGGGTTTGTTCTCAATCATTAGATCCTTCTTCGAATTAATTTATCTGGGTTTGCTTCTTTCTTGATCTTTATTGGGTTATTTGCATGCGATTCTCATTAAGAATCAGATTTTTGCTATTAAACTCCGTATCTTTCATGCTTCCTTATTGAAGAAAAGCTTCTTCCTTTTTCTGTCTTATTGCAGATTGAATAAATAGCAAAGAAGGTCTTGTGGAAATTTGGAATCATTGAGAAACTGTTTCTTTTAAGTGTTTTGTGGTTTTCTTTTTGCTCTTTTTTGCCCTGTGGATTGGTTCTTGGATAGATGGCAGAAGTCCATAATCAACTAGAGATCAAGTTTCGATTAAATGATGGTTCCGATATCGGTCCTAGAGCATTCCCTGATGCTACAACTGTTTTGGCACTGAAAGAAACTGTTGTTGCTGAATGGCCAAAAGGTTAGCTTTTAGTTTTAATTCTTACGTTAGTGCCACTTTGTTTTGAGATTGTTTAAGCCAGGCTTTAATGTTTATTGGAACTATGGTTTGGTTGATTGATTGTGAGAATCGTGTCCCGATAGAGTGTATCTTATGCACAAGAAATTTCACAAGATTTTCATAGCAAGTCTCTGTTGAATTGCTGTGAAAGGGTATGATCACAAGATTTGGAAAAGTTTGAAACTTTTTATGTGGTTTCGATTAAACTCACTGAGAAATCACGATTCAATTTCTGTTTTTTCTGTCACAAATTGGCCTAGAAGAATGCTGGTTTTGCTTACATATGTTTGCTGACTTTCTATAACTCTAAAATGAGATTGTGTTCAACTCTTTATTACTGATTATCTCATCACTTCTCATTCGTTCTTTTTGTGTTTGATTTGAGCTAGAAAAGGAGAATGGACCGAAGACAGTGAAAGAGGTTAAGTTGATAAACGCAGGGAAAATATTGGATAACAACAAGACGGTTAAAGACTGCCGAATCTCTTTCTCTAATTTCACCACAATGCATGTTATCATCCATGATCCGGTCTTTGAAAAAGGTAAAAGCCTTCTCATAGACATTCAAAGAGAACATAGCCTCTCTACATAAGCTTCAAATTATGTTCTTGACTTGACAGAGAGATGTTGTTTCATTTACTTTGTTTGAAACAGAGAAGAAGCCTAAAGGTGATCCGAAGATGAACAAATGCGTCTGTTCAATCATGTAAGAGAGTAGCGAAAATCTCAGGAGTGTTATGAGATCTCTGGTCCTTAAGTTTGGTCCCTGATGTGGTTGGTATAGATTGTTTACTGATATTGATACAGAATTACTAGAATGTCGAACCATCTTTTTCCTTTATTAAGTATAAATCATTTACCTTTCTCTAGCTTGTTGCAAGAATCAAAGGAGAGAGTGAGTCATATATTCAGCTCTGTTTCTTGCTTTACTTAATTTGAAAAATCTTTCAGTAAACAGAACATGGAGGCATTTACTTCTTTGTGACTATATATATCTTTCATTACAATACCGAACCATTTCGATATTCTTAAAGAGTGTCAAAGATGCAATCATTTTTCCAGTTTTTGGCTCATTTTTGTTTCCTACCAGAGACTGTCTTTTTCACAGCTCCAACAGAAACTAAGAACTGATCAAGAGAAGAGAGAGTTTTCATATCGTCTGGAGGAAAATAGCTCGCGGCTTTGCCCATTAGCGAAGTGAAGAGAAGAGAGAGCGAAGGACGAGTTACATATCTTTTCCCTAGAAGATCATCAAGGAATCCAAATGCAGCTAGAAATTCTGATCTTCCTGCGTTTATTGGAGCTTCGAAATGAGCTGGGATAATCCTTTTGAATCTCCAGTCACGGGCTATCTCATCGATCCAGTCTCTCACCTGTCGCAGTTGTAATGATCAAATCATAACCCTTCTTGGATCAAAAAACAAAGTGAGACAGATGATGCAGAATTAAGGAACCTTCTCAGGGACTTTGCTAAAGACCAAAGTCTTTACAATGGGAGAAACGATCAGCTTCTGCGACATTTGTGCAAAACTTGCGTTCGGTTCCAACAGATTAGAAGGGCCAAGAAATAGGATTTGTAGTACCATTCTTTCCCATCCTGCAAGTTTTAGAACAAACAGAGTGTTGAGATTTGAGATCTTCTGGTTGATTGAAACAACAGGGGAATTTGATTTCAAGACTATTGACCTTTTTGTCGGGTGTTTGGGTTATCAACCACAGGGTCATTGGGTACATCTTTTCCTTTGCTAAGTATCTTCACAGCCAGGCCGTTCTTAGCCGATGCCAACAAGGATTCGTTGCTTATACTCGGAGGTGGCTTTCGTGGGACGAAAATCACAGCATCAGTGACTAAAAGTGTTCTTGACCGCTTATGGTAGAAAGCTACTTCCACATACGGTCCAATTCCTGTATATACCACAAGGTAATATGATTTCTGAAGCTTCCAACCAAAAAGGATCAAGATACTTAAAGAACATACCAACTTCGGGAGAGCTAAGGACTTTCTGCTCAATCTCCTCAGCCCATGGTGTAGATAAGTCTCCGTCTTTAATGACTTTAGCGCGAAAGATACCAAAAAACTCAAGTGGTAAGTTCAAAGGCCAGCTCCATTGTCTTGGTGCCACCCAAACTTGAGCCTTGGGGAACTTTCTAGAAAACGGGCCGACAAAAATCTTGTGCTCATAAGCAAACGTAGGCAGGACAATGTGCTCAACAGGAGCTCCCAACTCCTTAATAAGCTGTCCAAAAGAAATGTGAAACAGAGTTCAATCATCTGAAAGGAAACTTCTGCAAGCTCGATCAAAAAGGTTCTCTCTTTTAATCAAATACAACAACTTCATCAAGACCAAAGCATTGTAGTTTTATCTCATTCATCAGTTTTGTGGAACCTCAATACACTCTTTGGTGGGAGCAATAGGAGCATGAACCCATAAGCTTCCAGATTTTAGTTTGATGATAGTCATTCGTATATTCGTCGATACACTGCTAAATCCTAAAGCTTGTTCTTGCTCAAACATCCATATGCAACCTTTCACTGCCTGCAAACAAACAAGGTTCGAAATTTTGTCAAAAATAAGAGAGATTTGGTCATAATCGACTTGTGGCTCTGAATCATACAGAAATGGAGAGAGAAGCTGACCTCGGTTCTGATGGTGCGGCGGTTAAGGAAAGGACCAAGAGGAAAAGGAAAGCCAGTGAAGTTAACATAAAATCGTTTGCTCGGATCTCCGTCAACGTCATCTGTTACGACGGTCTTGCTCGTCGAAGAAGCAGAGACCATCACCGGAGAACCGTTGATTTCTCGCTTTAAGGACACGGGTCGACCAAAATTCAAAGACCCACCGAGAAAGTTGGAGGCTTTCTCCGATGTGAAAGTGGGTTTCGAAAGAAACGAAGAATGTTTCGGAAGATGAACGGCCATGGTCGCTGCAGCCATTTGCTTCTTCTTCTTCTTCTTCGCTTCTCAGTGGCTAAGGTTTTTTCTTTTGTTGTTGTTGTTTTGGCACAATGGAATTAGAAGCTGATGTGTGGACACGTGGAGAGTTAATGGATGTTTTTTCCTACGTAGCTTTTAGAAACCATTTTTTTTGTGGACATAATGTAATGCAATTGGAGAACTTTCTAAAACTTTTGGGCTTTAATTTGTTTTCTGTGATTTAAACAATTTAAAGTATTTTTATAAACTCTCTTGAGCCTACCTTATGGGCTTTGACTTTTTTTTTTTTTTTTTTGACATCCGACATTTTTTATTTATTTAAGTTATAAGCAAGATACAAAACATAAAGCCGACAAAGGAGGTAAATCTTTACGAAGTTCAAAGCCGGCGAGTAAACAATTACTTCTGAAGCCAAAAGCCGGTAAAAAACATTCACCGGAGATAAAGAAAACCAAATTGTTAATCAAACAGAGGAAATATTGACAAAAATCTTAAGATAGATCTTTTAAATGTGAAACTCCCAAAGGCGAGACCATCCAAGAGGGAGGCATGAGATGTAGAGAAGCACCGGAGAGACGATATTATTTGGGTTGAAAGTGATGCTCATTATATTGCTTCCAAGAGAAGCCACTAGCTACGAAAAAACTCATTATATTGCTCCATCGAGGAGCAACGAGTAAAGTCGACCATACCACAACCGGAGCAAGTGAATGAGAGACACTTGATTTTGAAAACACTTACCCACGTCCTGATACGATAAGTCATAGCTCCACAATTCCTTGAAAAAACCCGGCTAAACTTGCACAGGCAGAGAATAGTTGACGCTAAAAATTCTTGCATCCCGTTGATTTGATCAAGGAAAGGCGACTTCCTATATATGAAGTTTTAATAAATTAATTGTTAAAAAAATAGAAACGATGCCAATGTACCATGAAAGAAAGTTTAAAATACATTAATATTAAATGTAGAATGTAGTTAAAAATTTTTAAACAACACTAAAGAGTATAAACTTCAGTATATAGAGCATTTACCAAAAAACTTTATATTTTCGTAGGTGTTAACCCACTGATTTTGAGAAAATTTCCAAAAAAATGAAAATCTTGTTTTAATGCATAGTTGCATCATTCACTGACATATGATGATGGTCAAAGAGGTTTGGAATCTTTCTTGTCTCCGTTTCTCTAGATATTAGAGATTTTATAGCGGTTAGTCCACTTGTATAGGCTGTATATGAAGTTTTAATAAATTAATTGTTAAAAAAATAGAAACGATGCCCATGTAACATGAAATAATGTTTAGTATACATTAGTATAAATGTCGAAAGTATTTAAAAAATTTAAAACAACACTAAAGAGTATAAGCTTCAGTATCTAGAGCATTTACGAAAAAACTCTATATTTTTGTAGGTGTTAACCCACTGATTTTGAGAAAAATTCCAAAAAATGAAACTCTTGTTTTAATGCATAGTTGCATCATTCATTGACATAGGATGATGGTCAAAGAGGTTTGGAACCTTTATTGTCTCCATTTCACTAGATATTAGAGATTTTATAGCGGTTAGTCCACTTGTATATGCTGTATATGAAGTTTTAATAAATTAATTGTTAAAAAAATAGAAACGATGCCCATGTACCATGAAAGAAAGTTTAGCATACATTAATATAATTGTAGAATGTAGTTAGAAATTTTTAAACAACACTAAAGAGGATAAATTTCAGTATATAGAGCATTTACAAAAAAACTCTATATTTTCGTAGGTGTTAA
>OVAN01003023.1:0-30769 GCA_900406275.1 Anastatica hierochuntica
AATTTAAAGCTTCGTTGCCTTTTGTTTCCTTTAAACAATCGCGCAACAAAATCTCAAGTCAAAAGCCTTGAATTTGGATATGGCAGATTCCAGATTTTAGAAATTAGAAGGCATTTAAGTTACGATTCTATGGTGTTTAAAGAGTATAGAATCAAATTCCCCGAGAGAAGAGGAAGAAAGGTCATCCGTAAAGATTGGTTGGTAGAGGTGGCCCCAAGTTTAATGGAATCATGAATTCTCAATAGTTAAGATTCTCCATTGGCTTGAACATATGTAACATCGCTGGTTATTCTTCAAAGGATCATTGTAAAAATAAAATGGATGGTCTTAAAGATTACGGCAAAGCCAATAGACACAATAAGTGATTCTTGTATTTGTGGTGATGAATCCATATGTAGATTGGTGCAGAGTGAAAGTATCACCATGCTTATTTCGATTCAGGTTCAAGAAATCATCACAAGCACAAGAATGAGAATATATTCAGAACGTGTAGGAAGAACAATTAACAACGAAGTGTTTTCGATTGTGTCAAAAGGACTACATGACTACTTCAAAGGCTCACAGAATGTGAGATATTTTGCGGTATCGATTGGTTTTTGTTTTTCTAGATGGAGCGCAAGTACTAATACTGACTCACGATTATAAAAATCATAATCGAGACATCAATTCTCAAAGCACAATATTTGAAGAAATGTGATCAATTCCGCTGCTTTCACAAGGTTTTATGTGTGATTTTTGTGTGGTTGGTACTGATTAATCTTCAGTTGCATATCATGAATATTTGGAATCTAGGAATATCACTGAGTATATGTTGTTTTTATAAAGAAATAACTCAGATTTAAATCTAGTTTCAGGTTGTGTTTTGATTAAACAGTTTGTGAAAAATAAGATGTAGTTGTGGTTTAAAATTGTTTTGAGGAGAATATCACTTGGTGACACATGTGGATCTCATAACTAGGGGACACATGAGGTCTTTGTTTGGTATGTGTGTGTGTGTGTTGATGACAGTTCCATTATCAGTTAAGTTTTCAGGTTTCAAAGATTAGTGAAAGAAACTATTGCTATGATACTGAGAAGAGATTGAGCAGGTTTGGTCTCGGTAGAGATTGAGAGTTGTGTTGCTCGGGGTCTAAGACAATTTACCATGATGGTTGTCTCAGAAAAGACAGCCTAAGTTCAAAGATGACACATGGAGAGTCATAAGAGACTATGATAAATAAAATTCTTATGGGAGTGACATTAAAAGATCAGGTGAAAGTTTATTGTTTCTGAGACAATGCGATGCTGAAAGCTCTTTATGGCACATGAAAGGATCTTGTGATGAGACTTAAGAGTGTGAGTCTTGTTGAAACTGGTGGTAAAATATGTGGCATAGAGAACTAGGAGTAAGACTCTAGTTTCTCGTGCATATAGCTCAAGTAAAAAAGTCAAAGATACATAATGTGCATGGTTATGGGGAGATCTCGACAGTGAAGATACTCAAGCATATTTTCAGTTTGATACGAGCCCGAGAAAATGCTTGTGTTGCTTGGATTTGTAGTAAAGTTTATTGTGAAATAGCTCATGTCTTCTACAAAAATATTGTTGAAGTTGCTCTTGATGACTCTTTTTGGTATAAATAGCTGGTATATGATTGCAGTATGTAGTAACATGTGTTTATATCCTAACACATAGTTTAAGGCAAAGTCATAGCTTCGTATTAACTAATACAAGAACATACAATTATATCAAAGAGAGATAGTGAAGAAAGGTTGAACGTAAAGGCGGAGCTAAGTGTAAAAGGCACTATAAATTTTAATGATTTAATTTCCAAGTGAGGTCACTACTATTACATGATGAGAAAGCATGCTCAGAATACATGTTTAGACTTTAGGTGGAATTATGCATTTGGAAGTATGTTTTAGATGTTACCTCGAAAGGGAATACTTAAAATACTACAAACTCGCTTTAAATTGAGATTCTAAGACTGATATGTGAATGAAGCAAACAGAAGGTCCAAGAGCGGGTATATGTTAATTGTTTGTCAAGCATAATCAAGTTAAAAGAGGAAGCTTTTTAGCTTTAGCTTTGTTAGATGCTTATTCAAGGTAACAAACATTTAAGTTCAATGGCGGGTCAGTGATATCAAAAAAGGGTTTAAAGATGAAGATATGGAAAGGTTTTTACAAATGGATTCTCTAACAAAAAATTGAAAGAGGCAGCTGTAAGGTTCATGTGTTATTGTCTCAGGTTCAAGTGACATCAAGCAGGTTGATCAGAAATGCTTAAGGCATGGTCAAGCAAGCTCATCTTACCGCAAGTGTATGCTACTAAAAGAAAGTCCTCGAATGATACAAATGCAAGGAAAATCAGTTTTGCATTGGGAAATATAAGCCGTTTTTTGGTCTAATTACAGAGTCGGCATATACCATTACTATGCCTAAAGCCCAAAAACATTGTGATGCCCTCAACTTGATTTAAGGTTGATCGAACTCTATAACCTTTACTAAAAGAAAGAAGTATTTGACCACCTCACTAAGAGAACATTTCGTAACTTGATGCCCACATTTTATTATTAAATATATGCACCTAAAGCAACCGCTTCCTCCACTTCACGTCAGGGTTGAGTCTGTTTAGTTACATCAATTAAAAGTTGTTCTACATGTTATACTTTATGGAGAAGTTAAGTAAGGGTACATCAGTGGAAAAGACATGTCGAGGTAGCTGGTGAATGGGAAAGTTGTAACTATGGGTAATGTCATGAGTTCTAGAGTTGGTATATGAAAAAGCTATTGACAATGAAGTTTCAAGAAAAATGAGAGCTCGGTTTGTATGAGTCTTGGTTTGCTAATAACAAGGTCAACATTGTTGGTGTAGTTTTGTAAAGCGACAGTGTTGTGAACATGGTTTATGTTTTAAGGTTAATTATGCAAAACCAATTATGCAAAGCAAATCTCGGTAGTGGTTGCTAACTGGTTTGTTGAGTGTGTCCTTAACAGGTTTGAATCATGAAACTGCTTAAGGACCCAAGGCATGTATAATTCAAGTTAAAATCAAGTCTACTTCAAGGAAATAATGTAGATAGATTCTAGTTTGAGCAATTGATTCAAAGAAGTATGATTCAAACTTCCAGTGCACATGAGTGGATCAAAATGATATAAACAGAAATCAGGTTGCAGATAGACAAAGAAATATTCAGTCACTTAAACCTGTTCATGGTTTTAAAAGAGATCATGGAGGAAAAACGTGTGATTGATAAGCTCATTAATGAGAGTTAAGCTTGACACATGACGTGCGAAGCTAATCGAAAACTCAAAGACATGATTAGAATTTGTTGATTCAAAATTATAGTGTGATCTATTTTATGAAATTAGCAAAGTTACCATCTAGATTACTGATGTTGCTAATGAGATCGGTGGTGTATGAGTTAAAACTTGTGCAGGTTCGAATACGACCGTTATGGTGTGTGCAAGACTGAAGATTGAAATGTAAAGTTTGAATAAACTCCAAGGTTAAAAGATAGAGATTGACAATTCTTTGGTATTAAGTTGCGACTTGTACACACTACTAAGATATAACGGTTAATTGTGAATCAGATGAACATTTGTTGGGTGTTCTTGGTTCGGCATTGCAAGTTATGCTCTGAGTAAGATCCGTGAGACAATGAAAGATATAATCATGGTTTGATTATCAACAGTTTTGTCTAACGGTTGACCAAAATTTATTATTTCACATCAAATTTTTGTTTAGTAGTTTTGTTCTAGCGACTACCAAAATTTATTATTTTACATTAACTTTTTGTTTAATCTTTGAAAAAATGAAAACAAACTCCAGAATACTATCTTAAACCATTTCGTCTTAGTTTTCTATCATTCTTTTTCTATAATGTGGTATTTCATTATATGATTTTATTATTATCATGTATATATATATATATATATGTATAAGTTTTTAAAATATATGCATTTCCTATACATTTTGTTTTTAGTTTCGTTTTAACATTTTTCAAATATTTGTTTTCGTGTACGTTTACCATTTCATATTACAACCTAACTAATTACTCCGGTGTATATGGTCACGAAACAGAAGACAGAAGAACTAACACAGGGAAATAAATGTAAAGAGTGATCCAATGTTTACCCAAAACATATATATTTTTTATGATTCCCAAGAAAGACCCGCAAGTCAAAATTATAATTTTCAAAATAATAACAAAAGTAATATTCCCAAATTAATAACAAAAAAATGTATTTTTCCATTTGTCCCTAAGTTATTTTTTTTTTTTGTCTCTAAGTTAAATTTTGATTCCACATTCGCTGTTATTTTTATTTTTATCAATTTACTGTTTACAAATTAACCTTTACTTACTCCTCTTCAGACAATTGAAGTGGAGGACAGAGAGCGCCAAGCGACACTTTTATAGGTCCCACAATATTTTTTTTGTAAAAAAATCTAATTTGGTAGTTGATACTGCAATCAAATCTTAGCACTTCCCACTACTATCTCTCTCTTCGTCTTCTTCTTCTTCTTCTTCATCTTCTTCTTCTTCTTCTTCCTTACGCGTCCTCTTCTTCTACATTTGCTTTTCTCTCTCTCTCTCTCCATTTAATTTTCAGCAGCTCTCGTTTCACTATCTGGCTTCCTTCTCTTCCTTCTCTTTATTTATTGTGTGAACTTCATTTGGTAAAAAGAAGCAAAAGCTAATTAGAACCAAACACTTCACACGACTTCCCCTATTTCCTACATTCCTTATATATCAGTTGAGATAATCTCAGTCTTAATCCTCTGTGATTTACTTTTCCTGGGAAGCTTCTTGTTGCATGCTTTGATGGGAGTTGAAACGACCGAGTTGGGCTGAGTTAACTCAGTCACATAACTCGAAAGCTTTCCTCTCTCTCTCTCTCTCTCACATTACGTGAAACCCCAATTGTCTCGTCTGTTTCGGAGATATGAATACTGGTGGTCGGCTTATCGCCGGTTCTCACAACAGGAACGAGTTCGTCCTAATTAACGCAGACGAAAGCGCCAGAGTAAGAACTTACCCCAAAAAAGTTCAATCTTTTGTCTCACCCATTGCTTTTCAATTTCGTTCTTTCTCTGTAAAGGTCTTGCCTTTTTGGTTCTTCTGCGTAAAGGTCTAGCCTTTTTGTTCTTATGGATCTGGGTTTTCATCAAAATTCAAGATTCCATTACTCTTCTACTTAGTTCTATCAAGTTATTTGAGTAGAAAGTTTGTGTCGGTGGGGCTTGACCTCTGTAGATTTGTCCATTTGAAGTTTGGTCAATGACATGTGTGCTTGAAAGATCAAAACTTTTGAGTTTTAACTAATAGTGAATCTTGTTGTTCTGGTAAAACTCTGCTTCTGCTTCTGCTTATGTGTAAATAACTAACTACTCTTTGAATACAGATAAGATCAGTGGAAGAGATAAGTGGGCAAACATGTCATATCTGTGGAGATGAGATAGAGTTAACAGATGATGGAGATTCGTTTGTGGCATGTAATGAATGTGCTTTCCCTGTCTGTAGACCTTGCTATGAGTATGAGAGACGAGAAGGAAACCAATGTTGTCCTCAGTGCAAAACCCGTTACAAGCGCATCAAAGGTTATTGCTTTGTTTGCTTTTGGTTTCATCTTTAACTTGATGGAGTCTCACTCTAGAGGTTTTTTTTCTTCAGGAAGTCCAAGGGTTGAAGGAGATGAGGAGGATGATGGAATTGATGATCTTGATTTTGGATGTGATATGGTTTCTGATACTTCCTCTCACCGCAACGCCGAGTTTGATTTGGCTTCTGTTCCACCTGGCTCTAAGATTCCATTGTTGACTTATGGAGATGAGGTTGGTTGTTGTTTCCCCTCAGTGACTTATCAGTTTTTCTTTGTCATGGCTTATTTGGTAATTTTGGTTTGTTGTAGGATGTTGAGATTTCTTCTGATAGACATGCTCTTATTGTTTCTCCATCGCCTGGTCATGTCCATAGGTTTCATCAAACACCTTTAGCTGATCCAGCTGGTAAGTTTTGCTTTTTTGATTTGAGGTATTGTAATTGGATACAAAGTTAGTGGTTTGTTCTGTCTTTTAGCTCATCCAAGACCAATGGTACCTCTGAAAGACCTTGCGGTTTATGGATATGGAAGTGTCGCATGGAAAGATCGAATGGAGGAATGGAAGAGAAAGCAGAACGAGAAATTTCAGGTGGTTAAACACGATGGAGATTCTAATTCTGGCGATGGAGATGATGCTGAAATTCCCATGTAAGAACACCAAGTTTTGTTGTCACGTGTCATTGCTTTGCTTTTGTATTTAGGAGATTTCTTTTTTTGTTTGTTTAGGATGGATGAGGGAAGGCAGCCTCTGTCTAGGAAAATACCAATAAAGTCGAGCAAAATAAATCCGTACAGGATGCTTATTGTACTTCGTCTTGTGATTCTCGGTCTCTTTTTCCATTACCGTATCCGTCACCCTGTCAAAGATGCTTTCGCCTTGTGGCTAATATCCGTGATATGCGAAATATGGTTTGCGGTCTCATGGGTTCTTGATCAGTTTCCTAAATGGTGTCCTATAGAAAGGGAAACATACCTGGACCGGCTTTCTTTGAGGTACGAGAAAGAAGGGAAACCGTCGGAACTAGCTGGTGTAGATGTTTTTGTGAGTACTGTGGATCCGCTGAAGGAGCCTCCGCTTATTACAGCAAACACTGTCCTGTCTATCCTTGCAGTTGATTATCCGGTAGACAGAGTTGCTTGTTATGTTTCTGATGATGGTGCTGCTATGCTTACTTTTGAAGCACTTTCAGAAACAGCAGAATTCGCAAGAAAATGGGTTCCCTTCTGCAAGAAATACAGTATCGAGCCACGTGCTCCCGAGTGGTATTTTTGCCACAAAATGGATTACTTGAAAAATAAAGTTCATCCTGCATTTGTTAGGGAACGCCGAGCCATGAAGGTTTGTTCATTCTTGTTCATTTATATAAAGATCTCCTGAGATAATCTTGTGTCTTTGTTGAAGAGAATTGTCCTTTTACTTTCCTGGTTCAGAGAGATTATGAAGAATTCAAGGTTAAGATCAATGCTTTAGTTGCAACTGCACAGAAAGTGCCTGAAGAAGGCTGGACTATGCAAGACGGTACTCCTTGGCCTGGTAATAACGTGCGCGATCATCCCGGTATGATCCAGGTGAGATGCTTTGAGGCGTTTAATATTTCATTTTCTTCGATGTGCTGTATATTCTCCCAAACTTATCGTTTTTTTCCTTGTTTTCCCGTGTAAAAAAGGTTTTCCTTGGAAATAACGGTGTTCTCGATGTAGAAAACCATGAGTTGCCTCGGTTGGTTTATGTTTCTCGTGAGAAGAGACCCGGATATGAGCATCATAAGAAGGCTGGAGCCATGAATTCGTTGGTAAACAATTACTTTTGATAGCTGAATATATTCTTTGGATTGATTTATGACCGTCTGTCAGCTAACTTCTTGACTCTTACTTTTCATGCTTCCGTATATAATTGAAGATACGAGTCTCGGGGGTTCTATCAAATGCTCCTTATCTTCTAAACGTCGATTGTGATCACTACATCAATAATAGCAAAGCTCTTAGAGAAGCAATGTGTTTCATGATGGATCCTCAGTCGGGAAAGAAAATATGTTATGTTCAGTTCCCTCAAAGATTCGATGGGATTGATAAAAATGATAGATACTCTAATCGTAATGTTGTATTCTTCGATGTAAGTACCCTCATTCTCTATATCACTTTCCTTTTCTTGAGTTATATATCTGCTGAAGTTAACTAACTTTTGATCTTGCAATTGTCGAAACAGATTAATATGAAAGGTTTGGATGGTTTACAAGGGCCTATATACGTTGGAACCGGGTGTGTTTTCAGGAGACAAGCACTTTATGGATATGACGCACCTAAGAAGAAGAAGGCTCCGCGTATGACTTGCAACTGCTGGCCGAAATGGTGTTGCTTTTGTTGTGGTGTAAGAAAGGATCGTAAGAAGAAAACAACAGGTAAGAAAAAGAAGAACAAGGAAGCCTCTAAGCAGATACATGCGCTAGAAAATATCGAAGAGGGCACCACCAACGGTAAATTGAAGAAATCCGCTATATCGTTTGGATTTAACTTTTAGAGTCAGTTCTTTGCTGATCACTTTTTTTTGTTTCTTTCCTTCTTCTAAGGTACTAATAATACGGTAAAATCACCAGAGGCGGTGCAACTGAAGTTGGAGAAGAAGTTTGGACAGTCTCCTGTTTTTATTGCATCTGCCGGTATGGAGAATGGTGGGCTTGCTAGGAATGCTAGTCCGGGTTCTCTTCTTAGAGAGGCCATCCAAGTCATTAGTTGTGGATATGAAGACAAAACTGAATGGGGAAAAGAGGTAATGGAGTTCTCTTTAAAACACTTTTTAACATTTCATCTTTCATGTTGCAATAAGATTTTTGATTTCTTACAATGTGTTTGTAAATTCATTCAAGATTGGGTGGATCTACGGTTCTGTCACGGAGGATATCCTTACGGGTTTCAAGATGCATTCGCATGGGTGGAGATCAGTTTACTGTACACCCAAGATACCAGCTTTTAAAGGATCAGCGCCCATTAATCTTTCTGACCGTCTTCATCAAGTTCTTCGGTGGGCGCTTGGGTCTGTTGAGATTTTCATGAGCAGACATTGCCCTATTTGGTATGGTTACGGAGGCGGCTTGAAATGGCTTGAGAGATTGTCTTACATCAACTCTGTGATTTATCCATGGACCTCTATTCCACTTCTCATTTACTGTTCTCTCCCTGCTATCTGTCTTCTCACCGGGAAATTCATCGTCCCCGAGGTAAAACAAACATTATATCCTAAACGTCTTCAAAACCTTGAATCTTTAGTCCATGTTTTGTGTGAATTCATTGATCTCAGTGTAAACTTATCGTCTCCAAGCTCTCTAAAGTATCAATCTCTATCTTTTGTTAAAGGTTCGTGTGTACTTTGTTATTGTTGCAGATTAGCAACTATGCAAGTATCCTCTTCATGGCACTTTTCTCATCCATTGCAATAACGGGCATTCTCGAGATGCAATGGGGTAAAGTCGAGATCGATGACTGGTGGAGAAACGAACAATTTTGGGTGATAGGAGGTGTTTCATCTCATCTCTTTGCTCTCTTCCAAGGTCTACTCAAGGTTTTAGCTGGTGTCAACACAAACTTCACAGTGACATCTAAAGCAGCAGACGATGGTGAATTCTCTGAGCTCTACATATTCAAATGGACATCACTCTTGATCCCTCCGACCACACTCCTCATCATAAACCTGATTGGAGTCATTGTCGGAATCTCTGATGCGATCAGTAACGGATATGACTCATGGGGACCGCTTTTCGGAAGATTATTCTTTGCTCTTTGGGTCATACTCCATCTTTATCCTTTCCTTAAAGGTCTGCTTGGGAAACAAGACAGAATGCCAACTATCATTCTTGTCTGGTCGTTCCTTCTCGCCTCCATCCTTACGCTTCTTTGGGTCCGAGTCAATCCGTTTGTGGCGAAAGGCGGCCCTATCCTTGAGATATGTGGTTTGGACTGTCTTTGATTGATCTTGGTTTGATGGATATAGTACAATGTTTTGTTTCCACAGAGGTACGTAAAAGAAGAAAGTGTCACAGATTTATTTGTTTAATGTGTTTTATTAGATTGATCCAAAAAAAGGATTTAGATCATATATAATGTTTATTTTTGCAAGAAGGTGTTTATTGTAGATATAGAAGAAGGTGTTGTTCTTTTTCTTTTTTTTTGGGTTGAGAGTGAAACAGTAAAGAGAAATATTAGTCTTTTCACTGAGTTTTTTCAGAAAGCTTCTTCACATTAATAATAAATTATCATTTGTAATTGTTAAGAAGAAGATGTTTGTAATTAAATCCCTATGAACAAAAAAAATCCCTATGAACATGGTGTTTGAATTCTTTTTGACTTCTTGTCTATTAATTGTTCTTCTCTATCTCTCTGTCTTTGCTCCTCACACGAGAGACTTTGGAACAAGAATCAGTCAAAAAGTCAACACGACTGTTTGACTAGAAACTTTTGACACCAAACAGAGAATCATCGGTTTCTCGTAATACTCTGACATGTAAAGAATTATTCTTATACGCGGATAAAATACAACTACAACATTAAAAATCTAAATCTAAATATGATAGCCGAAAAAAAAAAATCTAAACATGATATATGTTATTATATCAAAAATCCTATTTTGAACTTTATAATAAATATTTAAAAAAAGTCTAATATGATAAAAAAAATTTGAAAAACACACTTTAAATACATTATAAAAATCTCAAAATAAGTTTCAAATTTTATATAAGTATAAATTAATAAAAATTTTAACGAATATAAATATATTATACTTATTTTATTAAAACTATTTAACAGTAAATTATAACAATTGGTATTTTTTATTGTTTTAAAATTTCATGTTAATCTTTGACACAAAAAATAAAATATAACAAAATTAAATATAATATAAATTAGAAAAAATAAAAAATATTTGAAAATAATAGTAATTTCCCTTTTTTTATTGCTTTGTCAATTTTACGAGGTAAAGACATTCAAAAGGAAATATTCTATAAAATCTATATTATAAATTGTCACATGTGATAATTTTAATTGACGATGACGCTCGAAATTTCGTGAGTTATAATTATGCATTCGTATCGCGTTCAAGTTAATGTTCAGTTTTATATAATAAGGTTATCACAAAGTCACAGTGAATATTTTAGGTTTATTGTTTGAAAATAATCCAATACATAATTCTATCTTATATATTAAATATGAAGTCAGTTTGCATCAGATTAAAAGTGGTTGATTACTATGTTGCCCTTAATGAACTATTTGATTAATAGTAAAATTTATTCATAAATTTATTTATTTTTTCAAACAAAAACAAAAATAATAAATAAAAAGTGAAATTAATAAAGAAAATATTAAAAAAGTATTTATCTTAAAAAATCATGGTTATCCTTAATGAGTTGTTTAATATATTTGATATATTTGATTTTTAATAAAAAATAATATTATAATTCTAAATATGATATAAGATAAATATATCTTAAAATAAAATAAATTTTAAAAAATTAACGTTACTCAAAAATCAATCATACTTTATATAAAAACTAAAAAATCCTAAATACTATATTACTTAATATGTATAAATCAACCAGTCCAGACCAGATTAAAAGTTGGACTAGTTGATTACTACTTGCCTTTAATGAATTATTTAATTAATAATAAAAAATTTTAGAAATTTATTTATTTTTTAAAACAAAAACGAAAATAATAAATAAAAAACAAAATTAATAAAGAAAATATTCAAAAAATATTTTATCTTAAAAGATCATGATTATCCTTAATGAGTTGTTTAATATATTTGATATATTTGATTTTTTAATCAAAAAATAATATATATATATATATCTTAAAGTAAAATAAATTAAAAAAATAAATTAACGTTACTCAATAAATCAATCATACTTTATATAAAATCTAAATAATCCTAAATACTATATTACTTAATATATATATATATATATAAATCAACCAGTCTAACTTTTAATCTGGTGCAAATTGACTTCATACTTAATATATAAAATGGCTATACAGAAAAAATAAATTTTAAAAGTCAAAAATTTTAAGAGATCATTTTTTAAACATCTAATTATATTGAAATAAACCGAAATCAAAGAGAGTTTAATTTTAAACATCAAAAAAGGAAAAAAAAACCACACAATCTCACTTTGATCCAATATCATATAGTTGAAAATTTTGAAAGTCGAAACTTTTTACATATCAAATCTAAAATTTACAAAATTTTAATATCCGCATATTATGCGGACCAACTAACTAGTTATTTAGTAAGTGTTCATTTGCTTAAAACATAATAAATAGTGTATTTGTTTATATAGCATAGCTTATTTAAGTTAAAAACTTAAAAAATTAAGATAATGAGAGTAAAGTGTTGTTCCATGTAGTTTTTTTGTTTTGTATTCAATTTGAAATTATGAGTTTATGTTTTAAATTTTGTATATGACTTTGTTGCGTATAAACTTTTTCTTTTTTATTTTGCTTAACTTGTAAACAATTAATTGTCTTGAGTTTTCATGTTTGTGTTTACGTTGCATTGCGCGTTTTGTCTTTGCGTGTTATTATTATTTTTTTATTTATGTTAACAAATTCATGTTTTTTGGGGAGGGGCGTCAATTACAAATTCACGTTTGCATTTTTGAGTTTGACGATTTGATTCTATTCAAATACTTGAATTTTGGTCGGTCCAAGTATTAATGAATAGGCTAAGAAATACGAAATGTTATTTTTTTCTGTAACGGCCAAAATGAGCAGATTGTATTAAATTGTTTTCTTTGAATAGTTTAGGCTATTTAATGTAATTAAATAAACTGACTAAAGTTATAAATTTATAGAAGAGTCAACGGAAAGAGAACCACGCCTTGCCTTAGCCTAGAGGGTGAAAGATACGCGTTGTCAAAATAGGTGGGGCCCAGAGAATTTTGTATTTTTTGGACCGTAGGATTAAAGTCAACAGATTAAAGTAACCAGTATTTTCTCAACATCTGACGGTACAGATCTCTGATGGTCTTTAATAAAAAGAACAACCGAGTGTATGCGATAGTTTTCACATTTCTTGTTTTTCAAACATTAACCCCAACATATTGCTTAAATCATAGCCATGCTAAAAATATTTATCAATGTTACATTTTAACCCTCGCTAAGCAAGCTTATTTATCCATGTTACTATTTTGATAATAATAACTCATTAGTTATCAATGATAAGACTTTTGAAAAAAATTGTACATACTGTTTATTGAAGAAATCCATAATGAATTTTAGTCAAAACAAAAACTTCAATAACATAAATTAATAAATATGTGGGTTTTAAAAACCAATTTTATTAATTGAAATGGTTTATTGAGTTTGTCTTTTTTTTGACATCACGTTTTTTGAGTTAGTCAAAAGTATAAGGATGAGTTTGCAAAATCTAGTTGGAAAGATGAGGGAGAGAGAGAGATTTCGCAGCACCAACCTCGTAGTTTCTCATGGCCTTCAAAACCCTTGTCAACATTACGAAATCCTCTGAGGAAATTGACTACAAATTATAAAACACAATAACATATTTTGTAAGAGACAATTTTTAACTTGAAATTTGAATGCTTGCTTTGCTTCAATATGGAAAAGAGGAGAAGAGAAGAGATAATAACCGATGCATCTCAAGAAGAAGATATTAATCTCAATATAATCAAGAAGAAGAAGATCGAGGAAATATTCGGTAAAGATGATATTAATCAAGATCAATGCAAGAAAGAAACAGTGATCACGAAAGTAATGTCATCAAAGAAGAAGAAGAAGTATAGGACGCTTGAGAGCATTTACATGGCGACGAGACCTATCAGGATCGTGATTAGATAATAAAACAACTCTTGAAGGTTAGGGTTTTTGTTATCACATTGTGGTTTTATTTTGAGCATTAATTTGTAATTAGCTAAACTAGGAGCAAAACAGTGTTTCCTTTTTAAGACATAGAAAACGGTAAATGTAGTTTACAATTACTTGATGAACTAATGTTAAAGATTGTAATGTGAGAATAATATGGTTTCAGGGCACTAAAATGTGTTAACCGATTATGATGGATGAGTCACATATATAACGTTTAACATGTATACATGTGTTGGGCTAATTTTATCTTCCGCAGTAAGTCAATACTCTTATAACAATTCTGTTGCCTATATAAATTTTATTGAAGTTTTCTCATAGACATATTTATAAGCAGTAGTACTAGTTTTGGTATGTAGTTGAAGATACTATACTCAATATAGAGAAAAAGAAAAGGATTGTTCGTCGGAGAAAATCGTTGGTATGTTTCGCGTTGGATTGCTGGTGAAGGCGCTTGACTACTCCAAACTGAATTTGTAACTCAAAATATAAACTAGGCATTTAATTTTGTATAGTTTAGAATTTTATTTTGTATCGGGTTATAACTTCAATCTAATACTTTTTGACACAAAAAACTTTAATCTAATACTCTATAATTTTGAATCTTAACCAAAATCCGTGTTCATCATTTATGTTAAATTTAAGACTAAATATTAATAACAAACTAATTGTAAGTTACCATTAGTTACCATTGGTAACTTTTTTAAATAGCAACTTACGAATGTTTCTTGTACAAGCATCATTGAGACATTGAGTTTATTTTTGTATAAATCCTACTATACATTAAAAGAGAAGTGACTTAAGTTGTTTTTGTCCACGTGTTATCCATAGGTAAATTGTAGAATTAAACGTTATAATTTGATTGGTCGATGATTTTTGATTTTTCAAACTTTTTTTTAAAAATTTTTCGAGCCAAAAAAGAACATTTAATATTTTCTAGCAAATAATGTGTGATTATAAAATTTGAATTATTTATGTAACAAAATTGATTGGTTTTATTCAAATTATTTAATTATGGAAATATAAAACTAGAATAAGAATGTATTTTATATTTCGATTATTAATTATGGAAACCATAGTTAGTAGCGAAATAATTTAGAAAATAATTAAGTAAACTATAATTAAATTTTCTAGGAAATTATTTGTGATTACGAAATTTGAATTTCCTAATTGATTGGTTTTATTTGAATTGTCTAATTATGGAAATATAAAATTAGAATGAGAATGTATTAAAATTTCGATTTAATAAATAAGAAAACCGTAATTAGAAATAAAATAATTAAGGAAACTATAATTCAATTTTCTAGCAAATTATGTGTGATTACGAAATTTGAATTTCCTAATTGATTGATTTTATTCGAATCATCTAATTATGGAAATATAAAACTAGAATGAGAATGTATTAATATTTTGGTTTAATAAATATGAAAACCATAATTAGAAGTAAAATAATTAAGGAAACTATAATTCAATTTTGCATTGCGGAACAATATTATTTTGATGTATAAATATGGTTCTACATGTTAGAGTATTGCTGACTGATTTGAGAACAAGCAAAACAGAACAAGTGTTAGCAGCATGGTGTTCGGAAGAAGTCTTGGTGTGGTGCTTGAATTCTAAAACTCAATCATCAAAGGGGAGATTGTTAGTGCAGTGCTGACCCAATTATAAAAGTAGTCCTGAAAGGTTTTGTGATGTGTTAATCAAGATGATAGAGTAAGTCAAGAGGCTGAGACAGGAGGTTGAAGCAGAACTGCAAGTGGCGATCAAGTGCACGTGGATACATCATAGGGTGTATCAGTCAATGTAATACATCAGGAAGTTGAGAGAAGAAGACTACAGGAGAATACACCAAAAGATGTATTGATCAATACAGTACATCAGAAAATTATGACATGAGTCTCAGACAGTGAAGTACATCAAAGAACGTGTGAGTATCTGATGAATCAGTTGTTGTATCAGACGTTGTAACAGGAAGCAAAAACTTGACGTGGCGCAGAGGCTGACGTGGCAAGTCTCTTATTGAGCTGGAAAAGTTGTTGGGATATTGAATATTCGTTGCAACAATTTTGGTAAGTAGATAAAATTGTGGAGCAAGTTGTATCTATCCGAGATCGCGTGAGGATCATAGGGTTTAAGATTAAGTGGTTTTTATAAATACCAAGAGATCGTCTAAAAAAGATTCACGACGTCTAGGGTATTTTTCAGAGATGCGCACATGTGTGTGATGTCCTCCCATCATATGAGATTCATAGATCCATTGATGGTAACCATCTATGAACACGCAACTGTTGAGAAGACGGTGATGCACCGGTGCTCCCGGGTAGTAGTCAAGCATGCGGGCTTGAGACTTTGTTCATAGATTATTCATCTAGAAAAGAATGGTAGGAATTGTAGTGTTGGATACCATATACAATTGTAGTTGCAATCTTGTTCTAGTGGATTTGTTCTGGACTTGGTCCCGGGGATGTAGGGAAACCGAACCTAGTTAACAAACTCTCTGTGTTCTTTATGAATACGCTTGTACTTATCTTCACACAACTCGAACATAAGTTTAACCGCAGATATGCACTTTCAATTGGTATCGAAGCGGATTCTCAACAAAGATAAAATCTTCTTTATTCGGGTATGATCCTGGATTTGGTGCTAGTGGCACGTGTAAATGAGTTTCACGAATGCATTAGAAGGAATACACACATCGGAGAGAGTTTTTGATTATTTATGAGTTGAAATAGCTCAGACTGTGAGAAAGCAAAGATGTGTCGGTCAATGTAAGAGATATGTCACCAGAGTTACAGAGATGTCAGAGCCTCATTGGAAAGTAGGTTTAATTGTGGTCCTATATACATCCGGATGATCATTATCTCATTCGGAAAATATACTTACCAACGTCATCAGAACATGATAAGTACATTTGGAATCATACTCGACATGGTACATATTCTGTAAAATCGGGGTATCGGCTCGCTTCAGCTCAAACTAGCAAGAATGTTGAACACAATGCGCCACTGTCTACAAGACCTGACCTGTCTGAAGCTATTTGGTGGCTTGATATCCCAGGCAAGCTAAAATATTTTATATGGCGTATATGTTCCAACAACCTTGCATCCACTGCTACTTTACGTCACATACATATCATGGTTGATCCATATTGCTCAAGATGTGGCACGATTGTGGAATCCACAGACCATCTGCTTTTTACTTGCTCATATGCTAATGCTGTCTGGAGGCTCATAGGTCTACGCATTACTTTCAGACTCTGTAACAAGAGATGATGCTGGAAAGAATCTTGAAGAACGAAAGAATTATTATGACAGAAGATAGAAAATCGAAATTTGACTTGCATCAGTTTTCTTATTGATTTTAAGTTTTTTTCTTTTTTTAATGGATTTTAAGTTTATTTTATAATTATTTTTGGCTTTTATTAATTTAATGGTATTTGATGTTTTTTAACATGGTCCATTTGTCCTTAGTTGGTGCTTAAACATTTGTTAAAACTTGCATTATTTTACTTTTATTTTATTGTATTAAAATCATACAGCAAAAAAAGTTTTAAAGCCAAATATCAACTGTAAAATCAAGATCAACTTTTGCTGACTCCAAAAATCAATGTGAATCAATATCATCTCAAGTGACCAATTTCTTTAATCAATATAAGTCTAACGACTATGTTCTAACTTCTTCTTAACTTTTTTTCAATTCTAACTTTTGAAATGAAACAAACATGCAATAGTGATTGTATGATGGTATGATCACTTACGGAAACAAAGTTAATTCATCCCAAAATCTCAACTCACATTTACATTCACTACTTATTTTTCTAAGGACATGACTCTTTTGTTAAATATACATAAGAGTTTTCTCATGTGAAAAGTTCTTATTTAAATCTTCCATATCACTCATAAACTCACTGTTTTATTGTTAACTTGAAATAATTTATTTTGACAAGTAAACATAAAAAACACTATAGTTAAATCCTCCATATAATACTAATACACGCGAATTCTCACGGACGGCCACCTAGTATATATATAAAATTTAAAAATAATAATAAATACACATATAATGCTTAGGGGTTTTTAAATTCTTCAAGGGAGAAATAACAAAAATTCGAATAATAAGAGGTGGATGAAATCGGTTATTTATTGATAAACAAAGATAATCGATTACAAAAGAGTTTTTGTGTACAAGTCTAATTATGAGAATAATTGAACTGAGGTTCTTCCTTTAGTTTATATTAGATAAGGACTCGTGTATCTGATACATGAGTAAAAATAAAATATTTGATGCATAAAGTTAATAACCTGTATAATTATGGTTCATATAAAAAATTCTAAATTAAAATTCACTTTCAAACAAGCTTATTATGGTTCATGTAAATAAAATGTAAATAAAATCCACATTTAGTTATTCATCGATTGTATTTAATATCTCAAATAAAAAATCTTAAATTGACTCAGATTATCGAAAATTATAAGAAGCAACAGCTCTGAATGAAAAGAGCATTTTTTTAAATAAATTATAAAATTCATATTACGTCAAAATGAATTGAATAAACATCAATCATTTTTGAAAAATATATTTTGAGCTTTAATTCTTCTTACATTTTTAAGAATTCTTTTATGACGTATCAAACGTGAAAAGATTAAAAATGTGCAAAATTTAAAACTTAAAATCAACTTTATAAATTCTGTAAGATAACTATTTTGAAAAAGAATGTATTAGATATTTACTTTTATAATTTTATATACTATAAATTTTCTGTGTATTTTATAATTTCACGATTTGTAGTTTTTCCTTTTATTTAATATTTTATATAATTACCAGTTTAAAATAAGCATGAGTTACAATTATTCGTACGTGTCGTGTTCACATCGAACGCGTTCAGCTTTATATAATAAGATAATTTTTACAAATAGGACAGTTCCGTATCTTTTAAGAAATATAAGATTCTTTCAATTATGTGTTTATCTCATAATAAAATGAGTATTTCTCTCATTCTTTGGAAGCTTCCACCCGTTATCCCGAGAGATTTAAATCATTTATGCTTGTCTTGGTTAAGATCACTTCAACTCGTGACAAAGGCCGAGGCTTAGTTTACACGATCTTGAGTAAGGCAATCCTATTACCGTAGTGGCTAAGATTGACGAAAAAAAGGTCTCGCTAAGATTCGACTTTAAAAGAATAAAATTAATCTATCATATAATTCACTAATTAGCATTTTTTTGTTTTGATAAGTGGTTAATATCATTAAACTAATGAAAGTTCAGGTTTACAAGAGGAACCTATACAATGTATCCTTGCCCAAAAAAATATTAAAAACAAGGAGACATTGTTTGAAGAAAATAAGGTCAGAGAGGGAAGAAATCAATAAAGTCAAAGAGCCATAAGCTCTTTGAAATTCTTTTTCTCTCTTCTTGCTGATATGGAGTTGCGGACTTCTTGATCAATAGATTTGAAGACCACTGTCTGAGGAGAGAAAATTTGGTTATGTAACCGGTTATTCCGCTCTTTCCAAATGTGATAAATCGTTGCTTGAGCACTAAGCTTTCTTAAGGTAGAAGAAGCCGTGGTAGACGAAATTCTTAACCATCCAAGCATAGCTTCCCACTAATTAGCACTTTAACAAAAAAAAAATATTCACTAATTAGCAACGTTCGCAAAACAATTTGACATTTGTCATCTTCATATTGTGTGTGGACATGATGAATTCTTTGCCACGGAATAGTGAACAGAAAAGAAGTTCGTTGCTAACCGGAGTACAATTACTCCTCAACATAAGATAAAATATTGGAAAAGTTTTTATCAAAGTTATGATTTTTATCAATGCACTTATTGGCGAGCAAAAGATGAAAAGTCTGATTAAAACGTGTTTTGCACTTGAAGATGCTAGCATTAGCCTACAAAAGTTATATGGGCTGAAAATGGATAGAGATTCTAAAATCCAAAACCCGATAATAGTAAGACTGTGAAATCGTTGTTCACTACTTCTCCCTAAATCGTTTTTCTATACAAACCTAAATTGACACTAGAACGTGTCTCTCTAAATCTTAGGTACCCTTTTAGCTCTCGATCTCGAGTTGGAAGATTTATGATTGTTACTATGTAAAAGCAGAGATTTTGTTCTCGTTTGTAGGCTTGTAGCTTGGAGTGATCATGATGAATCCATGATTCTACTTTCGATATGACCACTGATACAACTTTGTAAGACCTAAGGATCTTACTGTGTAAAAGCATAGATTTTGTTCTCGTTTATAAGCTTGTAGCTTGGAATGATCATGATTCTACTTTGGATATAGAGAGAAGTGGCGCCACCATTGCCTTTGACTATTTTACTCAGAAACTAATGGAAGAGTCTCTAGGTGGTTGCAGAGAGATGGATGATTTCAGGAGGATGAGGCGGGTTTTCGAGTACATTGAAGACGCAGATATCTGGAATTGGAAACTACCAGAGAGCAAAGAATTCAACAGCGGGATTTTGGACTTAAATATCGAATACAATTTGAATCAGAACCATTCTCTGATTGGATCATGACAGTGTCATCAACAAAGGAAAAGAAAATTTGTCTAGGAAACGTAAACTGATTTCCGAGGCGCTTGAACAGTCCTATGAGATTGTTCTTGGAGGTGACCAAGAGTTTGGACACTGTCTAGCTGCGAATGCAGAAGATGAGATCATAGAGCTAAGAAGCGAACTTGGTAATCAATTAGCCGAGAAGAGCAAGAGTATGAAACTGAGAGGTATTGGAGCTGTTGTTTACAGAGTCCCTGAGCTTGACGATGAGACCAAACTGAAAATAAGTTTGAGGAGTGTTGCGGAAGAAGACACGACGCATGTTTCTCAGAGATTCGGAGGTGGTGGGCATAAGAATGCAAGCTCCTTCCTGTTAAGTTCTATTGAGTTTGAGCAATGGAAGGTGAAAAGAAGTGACTCTTCTGTTACATTATTAAGCTAGAGGACTTTTGGTTTGATTTTTGCTCATTTTCAACTTGTTTGACTTTGAAGTATTTTTTAACCAAAATCAATTAAAATTGGTTTGAATCGGATTTGTTTGGTTCAGTAGGAAACAATTTCTATGTACAACTTTATAAAGCCAACATAATTGTTTTTGTGATTGGTAATATACACGTAGAACCTCTATAAACTAACTCTTTTTTGTAGAGGTTTTACTGTATTATGGCTGGACAAAATATTTGTTAGATATATTTAAATTTTATATTTGACTCGATTTGGTCCAAGAAAAAAAATATCCATAAAGTTTTTTTTTTACAGAATAAAAAACATACATGTAATATCTATAATATGTTAAAATTACTGAAGCGAGATTCTCCTTCCTTGCCAATGTTTTTTTTTGTTTTCAAGATTTATCTATTTTCTAGCAGTTGTATGTTCTAGTTTTCAATATAAATTTTAACGGATTGGAGTCGATTTTCATGGATATCTAAAAAATATTTCAGAGTGGAGAAATTGCATGTCAAAGTTAAAAAAAAATTGTTATTTGTACAACTAACAACGCGTTTACTAAATGACATAAGAGTATACAAAACCCTAGCTTTCAAAAAGAGAGTACAAAAAATGACCACATGCTTTGCCTCTCCAGTGACCGAATGTCTATCCCGACAGTGAAATGGCTATTGTGTTTCGTATTTTGTCTCGCATGTTTTCGTTTCATTTGATTTTCGTCGTTTTTACCTAAATGAAGGCGTTATGGCAATCAATAGCAATTCCTATTGATATATTTGTTATGCAACATGATTTGGTTTTGCTCAGGAGTGAAAATTTAACGGTCAGTTGCTGGATCGTGAGGTCAACAGTTTGATGTTGAATCAAAAGATTGACAGTGTGTCCTCTCATTGGAGACACAAAAATGCTTGTATATTGTAGTGTTCTTTTGGTTTTTTTTTAATTAGATTTTTTTATCGGTTCTAGATATTATTGTGTTCGTTGTTTTAAGATATGATCTTAAACCTCAAACTGTTATTCGAGCGGTGAAGAAAATGATACATATATGACGATGTTTGGTCATCTTTCACGTCATAGGATACTATTATGTTTCAGTTAAGATTATTTGTGTGTTCATATTTCTTTAAAAATTGATCCATTAACATAGCCCATTTTCATTTGCATGGAACTATTTCGTTTCTCTTGTATCTGTTATTACTTTTATGATAAACAATATTGTGAAATGATAATTTAGAATAAAATACTTTTCAATGTTTAAAAAAAGTAAAACTAACTTTAGCCAAAAAGTATTTTGTATTTTATGTATGTGTTAGGATAAATTTTGAGCAAGGCTCATTGTGCTACTGCGGAAAGCAAAGATCGAAGCGTAGAGCTTATTGATATTAAGGTAAAAGCAAGGAGTACAACGAAACAAGAGTAAAACCCTAATTTATATTGTAGCCGTCTTGCTTATGTCGAGTGTTTATCTCGTAGAATGTAGATGTCAAACTTATTTTGGTTCTTTTATTTATAATAGATTTTAATGTAGATTTGGAAAATATCTCGTGGATATTTGTACAAAGCTGCTGATATAATTTTCTTATATCCTTATTGATTGCCTTTTATAGAGTCGGTTATATCAAATAAGGTATATTTCTTTTTTCCTGATGACGTTGGTCCTTGGTCATTGAACAACGTTCTATCCTTGCATAAACAAAACCCTTGCTGGCGTTTCTTCTTGATTGTATTAAGCAAGGATTCCAGAGCAAGGAGTCAGGAAGAATTTATTTATCTCCAACAGTAGCCATTCAAGCTACGATTCTACATTGTGGGATCGTGGCTTATCTTTGTCTCTTTTAGTCTACTTGTTCCCTGACAAGTGATTATTTTCTTGGGTCTAGTAGTATGTTCTTTATCACGTTAACACATGAGAATTATTATCTCAATTTTAGTGTTAGAATTTGATTTTATGGCTAAGAGTATTGATGAATTGAAGGAACAAATAGATGAAAGTGCTAGAAGAAATAGCGAAAGAAAAACTCTCAGACCAAAAAAAACCCTGAAACTAGAGTAGGATTCTAGGAAGTGTAAATGATGAAACTATTCTTATTACCTTTCTTTTTCTGATTTTAGTCTGGTTAGGTCTTAGGTTGCATCAACTTCATGTCTTCAACCAAATTTGGAGTTCTTGTCGGACTAGTATCAAATTGAAAATATTTAGTATATCTACAAATATTTAGTATATATGCAGATAAATATGTGCATAAAAATATCTGCAGATAATCTATCTTGCCAAACATAAAAATATTCGTGAAAAAATTTATTTGCAGGACAAGTGACCTAACACTGTATTGCTGATGAACTATCTTCTTTCAATGTGTTCAACAATAATTCAACATAAGACAATATTACGGATTCTTTGCACAAAATAGCTATTATAGGACAATATATTACCGATTATCTACCTCAACTACCGCTAAGACACCAATGTACTCTTGTAAAAAAATAAATAACAAAGTAAATAGATAAAATCTTCAAAAAAAACTTGTTTTATGTCTTGGTTTTATTAAAAAGAGTTTTAAAATTTTCTAAAGATTTTCGAATTTTCTCATACCATCTTAAATTGTCAACAAATAGACGAAGGTGATTCACAAACTTCGTAAATTGAAAAAATGAAAACACAAATATGCACATCAATGTTTAATTTTATTTAAAACATGTGTATTGCTTAATTCTACTATTTTTATAGTGTTTTTATATATCAACAACAATATTTGTTAATATATGATGATAGGATACACATTGCTTTAAAGATATTATTTTACAATTGGATTTAATCTCTATTCATTTGCAACCTTTTTATGGTTTTTCAAATGAGTTGTTCATAACTTGTGCAAACATGTGAAAAAATAACTTCACGATGCAAATATTCGCATATTTGTAGGTGGGTTAGATTTATAATACGTGGATTATCCAAAAATCTTTCTCGAAATAAGATTATTAAACAAACGAAAAAATATTTGAAATAAATATCAATTGTTTAATATAATTTCATACAAAGTTATTTGATGACAACCAAATTGAAATTTTTAATCGGTTAAAAAATCGAACCACAATATAATTTAAATAGATTCACTAATTGTATATCTAAAATAGTTTGTGACAAGCACAAACATGGTTTTTTTCCTTTAAATTAAATTTTAACAATTGAAGAAATATAAGAAGACAAAAGGTTTGTTGTTGTCGTTATATGTTCGTTCATTTTGTTTGGTATACGCATGTTTGTAACGGTAACATAAGTTATAATAATTGTATATTTTAAGATTATGATCATACACACGAATCAATTTAACGTGAAAAATAATAGAGCATATTGTAGCATGGAACCACATATATAATTTGTGTCTTTATTTAAAAACACTTTTATATAATGCTATTTTTTACAATGTGTATCATAGAGAGCTCATGAACGGATATAGGAGGGAAATAAAATTTTTTTTATAAGATTCGGTTCTCATAAAAGAGAAGAACTAAGATCATTTGATGTTACAAAACACTTCTTTGTAAACGATATTTTTAGTTGTACTCTTTGATTTTCATCTTCATTCGTGACAAAAATCTTCAAACGAACCCCTGACAGTACCCTTGACAACGACAAATAAAGTTGTCCATAGCAGAAAACAAGTTTAGGAAGATATAAACAGACATTCTCCAGCGATTGTTCTTGAATTTTGTTTATTGTCATTTTGAACGCAATAACCAATGGAAATTGTCGTCGACGCATCCTAAAAGGAAACTTCGCGCCTAAAGGAGAAACAAACATTCTAGGCAACAATATTTTTTGTCCAACTCTGTCACTAGTAATAATTATAGCTTCAATAACTTGTGCATCCAACTAAGTAACCTCAAGTCTCGTATCAATGCGTAACCCTTCCTTATAATCAATGTTTCTAAGTAAAGTAAGAGGAGCACCGACCTTCAATTTCAAAACATGATTGGACAATCCCGATAATTTAATACTATTCAAAAATTTTACTAAGTAAAACATGTTATCTCTGACAAAGTGTCAATATTATTAGAGCTTAGATAGATCATCTCCTCATTTTAAAACAAATTGACAACTATGAGTGTACATAACTAACGATAACATAAATATAACATTTGATTATAAAGAGAAATTTTACTTGTCATTTGAGATAGCACATAGTTATTTATTATATCGACAGTAACATTTCGTGGAGATAGAATTGCGCGGTTCTAGAAAAATTTTGGATCTGAACCTCGATCAAAATATTTGCGATAGACATATCTCACAATTTTTTCTACAGGATCCCCACATTCTGTTAGTAATAAGTATTCTGGTACTTTGAAACTTGTCTTTGCCTCACCAATGTCGCCGTTTTTCCAATCTCCTATGTCAAGGATCCATTTCAAAAAATATATGAGCTCCTCGAGGGGTCAATCATCTGCACCAACTTGTGAGCTATTGTTCTTAGTAAGTCTCAAAGATTTATGATTTCTCCATATGTATGACGAAGTCAAAGCAGCGAGAACAATCTCCACACAACCACCTCCACTAATAACATGAAGAGTTTGCATAAAATCACCTCCAACGAAAACAACCATTCTACCCAACGTCACATCTCCATGCACGGGAATGGTTTGGTTTTGAAAAGTTAATTCAAACGTTCGAGAAGTTTTGTGTCCATGATCTATTATATCACATGTTGTAAAGAACATGGACGATATTCCCTAACCATGAATGACATATATGCAAGAGTTTTCAATCATTATAATGTTGAGCAATTATGAATAAAAAAGTTTCAAAAATGCGTAATAGAACACATTTTTTGGAACGGAAAAAAATTAACCTAAATAAATCATGTGGAAGAAGCATTAATCATGTCTTACTTTCTCTTCCTCCTACTATCATTTAGTCAAGAGTAGAATTGGATAATTCTGGAAACAAACTATTGCTTACCTTCTTCTCATTAGTTATTTTGTCATGTTCTGTAAGAGCCAAGAAGTAATATCCATCGCGATGTATGATAGCCTTTGATAAACTCGTATAAAAGTCAGTGCCGTCTCTTTCTCTATCTCTTAACTGTCGCACAACAAAGGAGGGAGTGATTATTATAATATATGGGACTCTGATGTTTTTGCGTCCTAAACGAATTTGGCATTAATAAATGAAGTTAAATACTTATTTTATAATGTAAGCAACATAAACAAACTTCTCATCCTTAAGGTTCTCCTCTGATATAATCTTGGGCACCATGAACTCTGTCTTTGTTATTTGCCATTTATTATTAAAATTTATATATCATCGTTTCTTATTCTACAAGAAAACACAGTTTTTGCAACTACATTTTGTGACCACATTTGTGGTCACAAAGTGAATGCTTCCAGACTAATTAGCGACTACCAATAATATGGAGGCTAGATGGTCACAAAAATACGACTACCGAAGAAAGCCCAAGAATAGTCACAAATAAGCAACGTAATTGAGACTCTTTGAAGACATTACAAAGTTCGTCGCAAAGTAGTCTCACATATGCGACAACATTGACATACTTTTTTACAGTCACAATTTTATAGCAAAATAGTGAGTACAAAAGTGGTTAAAATTGTTGAAAATGTGGTAGTGTAGTTGGTATAACAACCTTTTATGACTCGTTTTTGGAAGTCACAAAGTAGTGGCGAAGATTTACACTATAAGTTCACAACCAGCACTCACTCTTCATTTGCTAACTCAATCTTCCTTTCACTATCTCTTAAAAAAATTATAAGAAAAAAGTTTGGTCCAAAAAACAGTTTGGTAAGAATAAAAAGATGTGGAATACATCGAGAGAGTGGATGTATAATAGGATTGATCCACGCGCAAATAATATCTCTGCCGAGTTAGTCGCAGGAGTCGACAAGCTCATGAATTTTGCAAATAATCAATCCATCGCGCATAGCTGATAGTTCAGGTTTTCACCCGAGATAACACTTCAAGCGCATAGAAGTACATTGTAGTGGTTCGAGATTGAATCCACAGAGACCAAAGGTAGCACAAAGAATGTAGAATCAAACAGAAAAATAAGAAAGGAAAGAAACGCAGGTAGCAACGACGGGGTTGTAAAACAATCAAAGAAGTGTTGGGCATCAGATATTCTCAGGAAAACAATTCATTATTGATTCAAATTATAGGATAGGGAACAAGTTATAAACCGTTTTGAAATGAAACTCTAATGTAGAACCGATCTACTTCTGTAGTATCAACTCCCTATGCATTAGAAATCTCGAGGCTAATTTTCGTTGACCCTCGATTTTTAATCATGCATTACTAACAGGTTTAATATGTTCACAATTCACTTAGACATCAATTTCCATTGGCTTAAGAAGAATTGCTCATCTAAGATTATTTCTGGCATTTAAACAAACACTTTCCAGACGTTAAATTACCTAAGAACAGAAACTAAGTGATCAGTTCAATTTCATGCGTTACGATCAATCATAGATGAAGATCTATTAGATTAAATCCCTAATCATGCAATTCTACATCAACAACTCATGAATCCCTATGTGAGAATCCCTAACCCCAACGAACAAACTACTCACTCATGGTAATTGCATAAACATAGATCAAATTCAAGAGAGACATGATTGTATTTAATAAAACAAGAGTAAAAGGGTTCGGAAACTTCTCGAATTCGAAGTACAAAGATGCTTCTTCTCCCTAGGTTACAAAATCAATCTCTGCTCTTTAAAAGTCTGTAAAAGTGCATAATGAAAGGTAAAACACGAGCTCAAGTCTTTTGATTATAATCCGGTTCTAAATAAGTTCAGTATGGTTCTTCGTAAAATCGGTCCGCAAAACGGGACAGGGATCGATCGATCCATAGATATTGATCGGTCGATCCTTGTCCAATTTTCTGGGTATTTTTCGAGCTTTTCACGAATACTCCCTTCGATGCTTGACATCCATCCAAAATGCATTTTTTCTGCACATTCAAGCTCGATTCCTGTAAAAACAACAAATAACACAAATCCGCGCCAAAGCGATCCAAATACATACTAAAAACCATAAATCTCGTGTAAAAACCGTAGTAAAAACTACTAAAATACTGACACATCAAATCCCCCAGACTTGAATATTTGCTTGTCCTCAAGTAAAGGAAACGAAGACTAAGCCTGCGGGAAAAGAAAACTCAAAAACCAAATGGATCGCATGCTCTCAGAAAACCTTACTTTGCGCTACTTTCGCTAACCATAAAGACTCAGAACAGTTAGAATATTCTCCACAGGAATGGCTGCATAACCTCCCAAACCCATCCATACTCTAAAATCTAGACCTGCAAACTCAGCTTCCATGTTATTAACTCTCTACATTCAATTAAGATGNCTCAAAAACCAAATGGATCGCATGCTCTCAGAAAACCTTACTTTGCGCTACTTTCGCTAACCATAAAGACTCAGAACAGTTAGAATATTCTCCACAGGAATGGCTGCATAACCTCCCAAACCCATCCATACTCTAAAATCTAGACCTGCAAACTCAGCTTCCATGTTATTAACTCTCTACATTCAATTAAGATGGGCGTGAAACTTTTCACCAAAAAAAAAACTCATAATCAGGAAATCATGCTAGGTATTCAAGGCTTTTGTTGGTGACGCTTAGAGTGTTTCGGGTATCAAAAACTGCAAAATACAAGACATTATGCAAAATCGCATGAGAGAAAGAGTATATTCATATCCATGTCCCCTAACTACCAAAGTACAAACCACCAATTATAAAATAAACCAAATATGTGCATTCTTCAGGGTGAATCTAATCAACATAATAATATGAAAATGCTAATTTCTAAACCAGATGTACATAAATTTTAAATAATTTTCGTTTTTTTATAACAAAAATTTGGAAGAAATTAGAATGTTGATGACATTTTTAACGCTGAAAAATACCCATACAACATGAAGGAATACAACATATCGATCTAAACCACCTAAACACCCATTACTGAAAAATCAGACACTCAGGACCGTGTCTAAACCACCTAAAATGTACAATCCTACCTAAGCAATTAGAAGGATCATGTCTACCCTATTCTCTCCATTGTTTTTACATGTGTGTGCACAGAAGATGAAAAAGAGATGTATGGAGTTTCAAAAAGATAAGGTAAGGGTGTGGTGCCAGACTAAAGATGAGTGTGGTCACTCAGGATTACCGAAAAGGTTGGTAGAAAACAAAATGGGGATGTAATCCTGAATGATGGGGTTTGATTCCTGATTTTAAGTTCCTGGATCAAAGCATTTAAGTTCGTTAGTAAGCCAAATAAGATAGAGTTAAAAACATTTCAGACAAAAGTCTGAGTTCCAGAGATTTCTGCTGGGGAGTTTGGTCATGAGTTATTCTGAATTGCATGCGCTAAAAGTCCAAATGAAATGGTTAATGAACATATAAATGAAGTGCAATGGGCAAATATAATAGTCTGAAATCATCATAAACCATAAACAAATCCATAATTGACTCAATAGAAAACATCAAAATGACTCAAACAACACCAAAAGAAAAAGAAAAAATATAAGTAACCTCCCCCAGACTTATTTCACACCGTCTCGGTGGTAAACAAATCGAAGGAAGGGGTAAGTAGAAAATAGAAATGAAAAGAATATGAAAAGAAACTAGAAAAAACAAACTTACCTGAAATCGTGTAAAATAGTCACGTATACGAGACAGGGATCGATCGATCCAGGGGCAGGGATCGATCGATCCTTGTCTGTCTGTCTGATGATCTGTTCCCTCCAATACGACAACCAAAAACACGAAAAAACATCCAAAGCACCAAAAACCAAAACACTAAAGCAAAAAACACTACAAAACTAACTAAAATGAAAAAGACAACTACCTAGTGGGTTGCCTCCCACTCAGCGCTTGTTTAAAGTCACGAGCTTGACTGTAATGGCGATGGATCAGACTGGATTGGCCTTGGAACTCGCCCCAAAGCAAGCTCTACCAGCGAAAATCTTCAGCTCAAGGATGCTGCTCATCGCTTTCTTCACAGTAGCTGCACCTTTCTCTTTAAACTCCGGTGTAAGGATGGCTCTTACCTTAAAGAAAGGTCTGAATCTACCTTTACACTTCACTTTGTACTCAATAGCACTTCCATTGTATCCTAGAGGAATCAATGTCAACTCTGAACTCTCCTCAGTAATGTGCTCCTTCGGCTTCACTTTCTTCTTGGTCTTGAGTTTTCTTACTGTAGAACGAACGTCTCCATACAGGACTTCTTTGACGTCATTCTTTTCAGTAGTCACCGCTGTGTCTTTACCCTTATGAACCATCCTCTTCGTCAATCCGTGATAAGGATATCTGAAAAGATTCCTCAGTGTAAGGTTCCTCCACAGCCTCCTCAATCAATTCTGTCAATGTGTCAACCCAAAATGTTTGCCCATCTATAGTAGGCTTCTTTGTTGACTTCTCGAGATTGAAACGCACACCTAGCTTACCCAACTGCAGATCAATCTGATTATTCTGAACATCTATCATCGCTCTACCAGTAGATAAGAATGGTCTCCCCAAGATTATAGGATCCTTGGGCTCTTCATCAAGTTCCAAGACTACAAAATTAGTGTACACATAGCCTTTCCCAACACCAACAAGAATGTTATCGAGAATAGCCACTGGCTTGTGAACTGATCTATCTGCAAGTATCAAGGACATCTTCGTGGGCTTATAGTTCACCATATTCAGCCTCGGCGAGACAATCAGTGACATCAAGCTAACTCCAGAGCCCAAGTCACACAAACATCTCTCGAAGGTAAGAGATCCAATCCTGCATGGTAAAACAAAAGGACATGGTTCTTCGCATTTCTCCGGTGCGATATTCTGAATAAATGCACTACACTTTGCAGTAAGAACTGATACACCTTGTTTTAGGGTCATGCGATCTGAGAAAATCTCTTTCATGTACCTCTTAAGAGAAGTGATGTATTCGTATTTTGTCGGTTTTTACTACGGTTTTCATTCAAGAATTACGGTTTTTAGTATGTATTCGGATCGTTTTTGCACGGTTTGTTGTTCTTTGGTGTTTTTACAGGAACAAAGCTTGAATGGACTAAAAAAATGCATTTGGAGTGGATTTCAAGCACCGAAGAAAGTCTCGAGAAGACTGAAGAAATTCTTCACAGAATGACAGGGATCGATCGATCCTTGTCCTGTGAAGGGACATGGATCGATCGATCCTTGTCCCGAAATCGGACCAAAACCTGAAAACACAAACCGAAAGCCAAATCGAATCCGATGTTTTTACCTAAAAACAGAGACTCGAGTTTTCCTTCGAGATTATGCTATTTTCGTTTTTAGAACAGACTTTTTGAGAGCTTGTATCCC
>OVAN01003024.1:0-30765 GCA_900406275.1 Anastatica hierochuntica
AAAATTAGTTAACTATTATAATAATTATATTTAGAAAATATGTTTTGAAATGTTAAATTCAAGAAAAAAAAATCTTCATTGTATTTTTCTACACTAGAAAAAAAATTGAGTTCTTATTAAGATTTACTGGTTTGGTGAGCGGTTCTTGTGGTCTAGTGGTAGTGGACGGGTCCTGGTTGCCAACACAATCCGGGTTCGATCCTCCTGCTACACAAAAACTAAGTCACATTGTTCCGCTCACCTACGCGGATATGAGCATTTGTTTTCGGTCCATTTGAATACCCAGTAAGGGAGTCTATCCGTGGACTGATCTCACACCCAGGGGTTAGGTCTAGTTCGTCATCGACCTGGATTTAACCCTTTGCTTTAACAAAAAAAAAAAGATTTACTGGTTTGGTTTTGGTTAAATCCAACCAAAATGATCATAATCATATTTTTCATAGTTTTGATGATAAAACGTGATCTATATTCATATTTTTGATAGTTTTGATGGAATTTGGATGGTAAAGAGGAAATCTACCTCAAATACATTATAAGGATAGAAATGAAAGCAATTTATTTTGGAAATTTTTTGACTATTTTAAATGAATAAATTTGAATTTTAATTGCCTTTTATAAGATGAATAAATATATGATGTATATCCTAATGCTAATAAAAGTGATATCCGAACTATGAACTATGAAAATAATGATATCGATCAATTTTTGTCGATCCATAAGTTCTTACATATTGTTATTAATAGAGTTCACGTAAAATATGTATATATATATATATATAATTACTTTTTTTTAAAACGATTACGGTTACAATTTTACGGTTAATCTCATGATTAACCAACGGTTTGAATACGGTTACGGTTAACTAACGGTTACGGTTAAAAATTACGTTTAACCATAACTAATATATTTTTACGGTTGACGGTTACGGTTGTAACCATTCATACGGTTATAGTCTCGTTACGGTTCGAAAACGTAACGGTTACGGTCCGAAACACGGTTACGGTTAGGTTTTGGCCATGCGTAATTTTACCTTTATGTCTTTCTAATTTTTTTTGTTCACGGAGTGGGGGTAAAAAAGTAACTTATCTCATTATTATATTAGTATTTTTTAGACAAGCCAGAAGTTTAATTATGTTTTTTTGGGCATTCTCTAAATTCACCCTAAAATGAAACTTGTTTCTTCTGTATAACTTCTATATCTTAAGGTTTGATGATGCATGTCTATACGGCTTATCTGTTCTAAATAACTATACCTTTTATAAATTAATAATTTTTGTAATTTTTTCTATAGTTTTTATTTTTATGAATTAACATTTCTATAGATTTTTTCCGTTATTTTTGTATTTTTCATTATAATCGCATATTTTTCTGGTAGACTTCATAGTTTTTCGTATAGTTTTTATCTTTATAAATTAATCTTTTAATATATTAATAAAATATAATAAATATGTACATTTTTAATTAATCTGTATAAGCTTTATAATCTTTTGGCTATACATAGAGAAATTAGAAATGATTTTGTATTATCTTTGATGTGTGTTTTTTCTAGTACAAAACTAAAACACCTAAGACTATCTACATTGATAAAATTATTCAACACCCTATTTTACACTCCACCTCATCTTCTCTCTCTTCCAACTCACAATTCAACACCCACTAAAATTTTACACTCTACAATGGTTTTGTTTAATAAAATTCAACACCCTATTCCATCACTTTTTTAATGCTAATATAAACATGCAACTAATTTAAATAAAATCATGAATAATTAAATATTTATACTATATATTTTAATTATTAATACAAATAAAATAAAAAAATATTGATAAAAATTAATATCAAATGAACCAAGTATCTATTTTTGTATCCAAATCAAATGAATCAAGTCTCTATTTGTAGAGTAAAAAAATTATGAATTTTGATATTAAATTAATAAATTATTTTAGTTATAAATAATTGTTGTTGAATTATTGAGAAAAAAAAATATCCAAAATCTCAAGAACCAATAAAAAGTTGACACATGTTACTAAAGGTCCCACATTAAACTTCTTCAACCCGTTGAAGAATAGCAACATGTTGATAATGAATCATCATTAAACACCTCCATTGCATTGTCTTTAAATTTTTCAACTGTTGTATTTTGTTTTTCAACAAGCCATTGCAGATAATCTAATTTAACACTATGTAACTTTCAGACGTGTTAAAAAATAATATATAAATTTTTGTTTAACGTCTTCATTCATACTTAAAGGGAATATGTTTGATCCGCATACAAAATATCGTCTAAACCAGGAGGTAAAAAATTAAAGTTCAAAGACGAAGTACGTCGTAAACGCATCTTGGCGATCTTTATCTGCTGCTTGGTTTGATGATCTTGGAATCCAAGAAAACTCTACTTGATGAAAGCGCTCCCGCCAAAGTTGAAGATCTTGAATGAGATTATGTAGTCCAAAATGTATTTGTTTTTTGGTTATCATGTTGGCTAACCTCTTGTTATTTCCTTCAAAGATGCATGCCTTATAACCCCTTATCCACACCTGTTGCTTTGCTATTAGCAAAGATTGTAATTCTAACTCAAGAGAGTCACCACAACGGCGGCCTATATTTGTTCATGCGCATATGTAGTTTCCTCTATCATCCCGGAGTATTCAGGGCCGGCCTTGAGCATAAGCCAGGTAAGCCATCGATTAGGGCCACCGACAATTTCAAGGTCACAATAACTTTGTTCTTTTGATAATAGTTACATATGCATGGTCACAAACAATTTTTACTAGATAAATGTTATTTAAATGTTTAACATATTTTTAATATATATACAATTAATATTTTTGAAAGTTTCAAAAAATATATTTATAAAATAACTACTAATATATATATTTTTCGATTAGGGCCACTTCTTTAGTTAGACCGGCCCTGGGAGTATTCACCCAGTTTGTGATTCTCCAGTAGACGAACGAGCTCCATCATAGTTACATTTGATGAAACCTACCTTTGGTCGAGTCCAATTAGTAGTCCTTATGAAACTTCGAGGAGACCTGAGTGGCGGCATGAGTAATAATCTCAGTTGTATCATCTTTTGCAGCTTGCAGATCTTTGATCTTTGATCCATTCTCTATGTTGATGTTGATACACTAGAAGATTACGATTTTTTCATTTTTTGCGTTGTCTTAATTTTAGTTATTTAATATTTATTAATTGAAGCATTACTTTTTTAGATTAAAAAATTAGATCTTTTAATGTTAAATACCAAAATTTACGAAAAACTCCCGCGAAGGCCCATTACAGAAGCAAAAGCCCAAAATTAACTTCTTTTTTTTTTTTAAATTTATTAATTATTGATGACGATTCTTCTTCTTCCCTTCTCTTGTAATAATCATTCATCTCTATAACAAACCCAGCGAGAGAGCGAGCTCAATCATTCTTCGCCTTCTCTTAGGGTTTTCGTTTTCTCTTTCCGGCGATCAAAGATCAATCAATGGCGACTATCGATTCCGACGTGACTATGGTTCCTGCCGGAGAACCTTCAAGCAGCACAGCTCCTTCTTCTTCGTCCAAGAAACCTAAGCGATTCGAGATTAAAAAATGGAGTGCCGTTTCTCTCTGGGCTTGGGGTAATCGTTGATATCCTTTAATAATATATTGAATCTTCACCTTCGTTGTTTTTGTATCACGATCTTCTTCCCCTACGTAGCTAGGGTTTTTAATTTGATTTTCGTTGGTTGCAGATATTGTTGTTGATAACTGTGCGATCTGTAGGAATCATATCATGGATCTGTGTAAGTTCCGATCAAAACAAATCGATTGATTTTGAGGAAAATCTCCAATGATGATGTTGAGATTTAGTGAATCTTGTTGTGTTTTTGGTTGTTGTTAGGTATTGAATGTCAGGCTAATCAAGCAAGTGCCACTAGTGAGGAATGCACTGTTGCTTGGGGTAAGTGTTTTATTTCTTCTTCTCTACACTCTTGATTGCTTCAAACTTTGCGTTTTAGTTTGAATCCTTTGATTGAGTTTTGCAATTGTAGATATCGTAACTGCGTAGAATTGTTTGCGATTTAGTGTTGTGTGAAAACGATTCTAATATCTAAGATTGTGTTTGGTAAATCTTGATTGTGTTTGTTGGCATCACTCGGTTTTTCTTTTGCTTTATTTGAAATGTGAACATACTCTTAAACTGGTCTATGATGAGTAATACTAGGTGATTAGATTCTTTTGTGAGAGTGACCAAATCGCTAGTTATAGTGTCTGCATGCTTTCTTAATCATGCGATAGGTTGTACGTGCGATTATCTATGATTGAGGAGTGATTATAGACTCAACGAATGATCAAAGTCAGTGATTACATATCTCTGGAATTTTATATCCTTCATTGTTCAATGAAAACTTACCGACTTCAGCTTGAAATCTAGGTGAAATCCTTTGGTTTTCTCTGTCAAAGGAAAGTAGGATATAAGATAACTGTGAAATGTGATGTGTGAGGCACTACTTTGAATCATTTAAGTACTGTTTAGTGGTGTGTTTGTGGAAAACTCAAGTCGGAATACATAAAACTCGTTGCGTGTACTTGCAGGGGTTTGCAACCACGCATTCCACTTCCATTGCATCAGCAGATGGTTGAAAACTCGTCAAGTGTGTCCATTGGGTATGTGTTTCTCCTCGGTGCAAAGTTCCTTCGTGACCTTGTTTGTTTATTTGTTTGTTAATATTGCTGAGTTTGTTTTAACAGATAACAGTGAGTGGGAGTTTCAGAAGTATGGTCACTAAATCATCTGATCGTACCATCAAAAACATGCGTGCCGAATCGAATATATCGGGTTCATTTGGTTATGATATTAAGGTTGTTCAAGTCTTCTCATCTTTTGGAATATGTTTCACAGGTTGTGAAAACAGATACTTGCTGTTTCACTAAACCTGTTATCGTTGTGATTTGGGTGATGTTTTGATTTCATCATTTTACAGAGGAGAAAAATTCCAATTACTAAAAGTGAAATTGATCTTAAGGAATTTGATTACTGGTTTTCTAACATATTAAATTTGTTAAGTACAGTAGCCAAAAAACAATCATGCTTTGGTCCAAACTTATCATCCTTTTGTAACGTTCGCTTCAAATAATGAAAAATTGATTGTGAGACACAAAAGTTCGTATGGATTGACTTCAAGATCTCACAAAAACTAAACTCAAATCTTATAATATCGGAAAAAATGTTAAAACAATTTGTAGTTATAACTATATGGATAGTCTAAAAAAATTAAAAAAATCAAAATAAATTGTAGACTGGCTTTTGATTCTCAATGAAAGTTGCAAATAGATATCCACCAAGGCTAATGTTTGGTCTCTTTGGTATCCCTTTGCCACTTTGCACATGTTTCACAAAATTCCCATTGTACATAGCTACGTTTTTCGGCGTTGTCAACTCGCCCTTACCGGCTGAAGGCCATCCGGTTCCAACAAAACGATGGGCAAATTGTAACACCCGTGTTCAGAAAATCAGAATAAAACTAAGGATCACGTCATGAAAAATGCATAAATTGGAAGGAAAACCAAAGAAATTCGGCTAAGTATTGGGAAAACTGGACCATGAGTGGTTCAGTGACTCCTCAGACACATGTAATGTATGCTGGTGGCAGATCATAAAAGGGTTGTTATGCTATTATAAAGGGGTGGGTATAGTCAGACATGATGGACCCCTAGGCTTGACCGTGAATGGACCATGGCTAAACATACCCACTCGATCATGGATGGACTATGAGTCACTTGTCCAGGTTGAGATCAATGGGAAGGATTTGATAGAATCAAGGATCGTCATGATCAGACTGAATCAGTCAAGGGGAATCCGAATGAAGACTTAGTCAAGGTGGAGATGATCGGATGGCTTGGTCAAGTGTGGGATCTGGTCAAGATGGACTGGTTTAGTCAAGTATAAAGGGAACTTATTTGGTCGGTAAAATGAACTGAATTGATCTAAGTTGGATGGACTCGTCCAGCCGAGCCAAAGTGTGCCTAAAGAAAGATTGAGTTGGATAGTTGAACTGACTAACTGAACTGGACGGTTGAGATGAACTGAGCTAGCTAGTCCTGACATAGCAGTTGAACTGGTCGGATCAGACAGGGATGGTCGGATTCAGACAAGGACTATCTGGATCAGACAAGACAGTTATTCCTGTCAGATCCAGACAAGGAACCTTGTTGGGACTTAGCCATTTTTCGCCCAAGGAATTGGCGGGAACGGTTACTTGGCAGTTTCACACATAAATGTGAATTCGCCTAAGTATTTTGAGCGGGAACGATTATTTCCAAAGAAACACACTCTTGGGCGATTATGGGCGGTCTCTCATGAGCCATAACGTTGAGTTTCATGCCTTAAGTAAAATCAATATATAATGAAAAATACTCCATCTGTTTCTCAAAAAGTGTCGTTTTGAAGTTTTAATTTTGTTTCATAAAAAGTGTCGTTTTGCATTTTCGATGCAAATTTATAAGAGAAATTTCGATTTTGACATCACTGTTTTAATGAATTAATTAGAGAGAGAATTATTTTTAAAGTATTAATGAAGGGTATGTAAGACTTTTTAAGAATTTTCTTAATATGCGTAAAAAATGTCAGAATGACACTTTTTGCGAAACCGAAGGAGTATATATTTATTTTGTAAACGTCTAAACCGCCTAAAAATCGCTTAGACCCCGACTAATCATTTTAGATGCTAGGCGTTGAGCTACCGCCCGATTAGCACCTAGCGCTTTCTTGAACATTAGTGTATATATATACTTTTTATTTCATTGATAGGATTAGAATTGTAAAATTTGGATTAACTCTTTGTTTTTTACATAGTTATCTACTTCAAACGTTTCAAAAATATTTAAGCATGCCTTCATTAATCTTTATTTGCGATGAATCGATCATCATCTCGTGATTTAAATGAATCATTTAGTCAACTATTGGATTAAAGAGGCTTCCACCACAAAATTGAGTTTTATTACCCAAAATATGTATATACATCATCAATTATCCAGATAAAGATTTTAATATATATATATATATTACAATATATCTATATATATATATATTGTAAAAAATGATCTAAATAAAATCAGTACAAGTAGAATACACTAGTTTCAAAGAAAAAAAAGAGATAAAGGCAAACAAGAGAAACTCCATCAACCGCAACTTTTCTCCGGCTCGGTGGCCACGCCGTCGTGGCTGGAGACCCTCTCTCCCGTTTCAGTTTTTTCCTTTGCCCATCTCTCTACTTCTCTTCTCCTTCCGACATGCTGACCCTCTGGTTTTGTCGGTGCTCTCAAACCCTAAATCTGATAGCCTCTATTCTAGGAGTTGATGATCCCACGGTTCTTTGGTGGTGACGCGAGGAAGGCGAGGCAGATGCTTGAAGGTGGGTCGGCGTTTAGATCTCGAAGGAGTGGCTCTTGCTTTTTTCAGATCTGCTGCAGAATCTTCCGTTAAGGTTTGGTTGACAAATTGCTTCTCTAGATCAAGTTTATTCACTGGTTCGCTTGGTTGGTTGGTGATGTCTCGGTTTATGTAGAGGTTTTACTAGCCTTGCTTCTTAGATCTGCGGTTTCAGAATATGTATCTTAGGGGTCTTTTGAATTGGTGGAGGTGCTTTGTCTGTTTGATTTCTTCTCTTGGTAAGTTTTCAAGCTGCAGGAGGTCGCATTTCCTTGATCAAATCAACGAGATGCAAGCAATTTGTAGCGTCAGCTATTATCTGCACGTACAAGTTTAGCCGGGTTTTTTCAAGGAATTGTGGCTCATCGCATCAGGGCGTGGGTAAGTGATTGCAAAAATCAATGTCTCTCTTTCACTTGCTCGGGTTGTGGTATGGTCGATTTTACTCGTGGCTCCTCGATGGAGCAATATAATGAGTTTTGTCGTAGCTCGTGGCTTATCTTGGAAGCAATATAATGAACATCACTCTCAACCCAAATAATATCATCTCTCTGGTGCTTCTCTACATCTCATGCCTCCCTCTTGGATTGTCTTGCCTTTGGGAGATTCACTTTTAAAAGATCTATCTTGAGCTTTTTGTCAATCCCTCCTCTAGTTTGTTTGTTAATTTGGTTTTCTTTGTTTCGGGCGAATTTTTTACCGACTTTTGGCTCCGGCAGTAGTTGGTTACTCGTCAGTTTTTGACCCCGAAAATGTTTACCACTTTTGCCGGTTTTAAGCTTTGTATCTGATCTCTAAAACAAATAAAAAAAACAAGAGATGCCAAAAAAAATCACTACAAGTAGAATAATGCAAAAAAGATAAAACTTTTAAAAGAAGCTAAGGATACACATATTGCAAAGTAGAGAACAATACATCTTTTGTGAAGCTTTGGTAGATTCTTCAAGGAAGAAATATAAGAATCTTCCTTAATCATATTCCACAATTCATATTTTAGATTTCTCATAGGCACAAGAAGTACCTGTAGAAAGGATTCTCTTTGAATTGACAAAAGTGTATACAGAGAATGAGAAATCAAAAGAACACAAAACCCTTTGGATGCATTGACACTAAGATTTTTAAGAAGATTGATCACAAGTATTGTTCATGTATCCTTGCTCTGTTCTCTTCCCACCATAGTCTTGCATGCATCTCCCCAAATCTTTCTCGGCTACAATACGAAAACAGATAACTTTAAAACCGATAAAGCCAGGCTTCGAAACAATGTAAAGTAAGTTGTTTATGTTACCTGAATCTGACTCTTCTTAGCTCTCTTTTACCACTTGGTAAAACTTTAATGGTGATATAAACTCCAGGCTCATCTTCCTCTACCCATTCATTCGGATCAACATCACTCGCATTGCTTACCGACATTTCCTCTGATCGGTCTGCATCTCTCGAAGAGCTGCTTCTTATGGAAGCATCCATGGAAGAAGTCTCTGTTTTGGCTGCACTTATACTTGAAAGTTTAGGAGTTGAATTGAGTAGACTAGAGTCGTAAATCTGCTGGCTTTGGATCGAATTCTGATCAAGCGAATCCGAGGATGAGTAAGCAGCTAATCCAGTTGGACGATGAGGCAACCGTTCTTTGTTTAAAGGCGGTGTTGGAGGAGTATCCTCTGGATGATACTCTGCTTTTGCATTCTAACAAAGATTGCAAAATGAATTAGTATGATAATTGATCAGTCTTGTTTTAAAGATATGATTCCGCGGAAAAGCTAACCTCATCCTCGGATTTAGGCGGCGTCGGGAGAGGGAAAGCTTGGCGGCTTAGTTTTTGAACATTGTAAAGTTCCTTTACTTTGTCATAGTTATCTGCCCACCATCTTTGAGCTTGTAACTTGTTGAACATGTCTCGGCTGATCAAGAAACAAATCCAAATAAGAAGTGAGACAAAATAAAAATTTTAAATTTGAAAACATAAGATCATGATTAAAATATAAGTCAAAAAAGTAAATGATGAAATATTGAAATGTACAAGTTAAAAATGTGATTTTAATAATGTAATCATAAGAGTAGAAAATTGTAGGTTAAGCCTAAGTTTAGAGTTTATGAGTATGTTAAAACACATAAGTCAATGCTTGTAAGACCAAAGTGGACATTAGCTTTTGAAAATTTGCACCATAGGCTAATTCTAATAATCAATCAAAAAAATTATTAGAAATATAGAAAAAAGAATATGGAGAGATAAAGGAGAGACAACAATGGTCAAAGCTAATAATTAAAGAAAAATAATGCCGCTACAGTAAAATAAAATAATGAAGGTTTGGTAGGGAGAGAATTTCTCAAAGCAACCCCATTTTTAAAAAATATTTTTCCTCCCAAAATTTTTGTAATATTTTTTTTGGTATATGTAAATTGAAACGACAGTAAAGATTCAACCTAAGAGCATCTCCATCCGTGAGACTCTCCAAAAATCTTTGACTATTCATGGGTCCCACCATTTTCTGATTTAAAAAAAAAACAAAATTCCTAACCAATCGCGGACCGCCACGTGTCGTGGAGCCCGCGAAAATAGTTAAGGATTGATCCTTAACCAAGGATTTTAAGGACTCCAAAGTCCAAAAATCCTTAACCCATGAATAGTTAAGGATTTTTGGACTAAGGACTACGGATGGAGATGCTCTAATAACATTATGCTTTTAGGGATTAATTTGATAAATAACATAACAATATTTTTTGAATTAAAAAAGAGTTTATGTAGTACTTCCTCTGTTCCGAAAATTAAATTTTGTATATGTTTTATACAAATTTAGAATACAATAAATGTTTAGTAATAGATATATTGTTTATCTGACTAAACGTTTTTCAAAAGCAAGCAACTAATAATATCCATTTAATTTAAATATTTTCGACTAATGTTTCTTAAAGAATACAATAAATGTTTAGTAATAGATACATTTTAATTTTAATTTATTTTTTATGCATAGGTAAATTAACATTACAATAAAGATTCAACCTAATAACATTATGTTTTTAGGAATTAATCTGATAAAAAACATAACAATATTTTTTGAATTAAACGAGAGCTTATGTTAGTATGAAACAAATCAGAATATAACCAAAAATGAGAGAAAGACAAGGTTTTTTGTCAAAACGAGACAGTAAGTGATAATAGAACTGAAACCAACTGATTAATAAAGGAAGAAGACAAGGAATCGAAGGAAAGAAGGAGACAAAAAAAATATTTAACATTGATATTTGTCGCTATTAATAGGCGACAATGAACGAAACTGTTTTAAAGCTATTTACTTTATTTATTTTAATTTCTTTCTTTAGTAGTACTAATATTTTTAATTTACTTTTGTACTATTTTTCATATATGGCCAACAACAGCAATAATGTGATTTTATAACACAGACGCGGAGAATAAGGCACTCATTGAATAAAATAAAAAACTAAAATACTAAATTTTCTTTTAAAAGAAAACAAATCCCTCCAAATATTAGCAAAAAATGATTAAAAGATACTATAACTCTTACCAACTAATGATTTTGAGTCTTTTATTGAAGAAAACAAATAAAGAAACATCTTGTACAACCTTTGATAACTCCAAAAAAATTAAGATTTTGTTGATTTTTTGTCAAATATTTATCACTTATGCTTAGTTTTTTTATTTTTATATAGATTTCAGTTTTTCATAATTTATAATAGAAATAATAATTCAGACGATAGAAAAAAAAAAAATAATAATCATTAGACCGGTCATGATTTACTTATAAAACAAGTATATTCAGATAAGACTAAAATAAACTTAAAGAAAGAATTTTTTGAAAGAACAAATTTTGACTAGAAAATTTTTGATTTTGAAGAAAAACAAAAAAGAAGATTGTCAATCAAAATAGTTATTAGTAAAAGAAAGAAAACATAAAAAGAAAAAGAAGAAGACAGAATGAGAAGAGATGACCCAAAGAAGCACTTTAAAAAGGGAACCACCTAATTTTTTGCTTTTTGGACATTCATGACCATTTGCTTCTCATTAAGCGTGACATTTTATGTTTTTTTTGTTACCATATACTTTTTTTATAAAATTTTCGCATTCTTTTTCACACTAACAAATTAGCCATTCTCTATAATCAAATTAAAGCATAAGTTTTTCTTTAAATATTAGATGAATACTTTATTTTAGTTTCTTTTTTTCTAAGTTGATAAGTGTTTACTTACTAACATAGTTTTCTTTAGTGTGCCTAATTTAATTTAGGTTAGAAACAACCAAAAATTAAGTGAAATTTTACTTAGTTTTTAGTTCTAACTATTTTTCCTGTACATGATCCAAAACGAATAAAATTAAAGAAATAAAACAAAACTAATTTTGATTTAGAGAATCAAACATACGTCAATGAAATTCAAACTAATTAATTATAAAAAAAATACATAATTTGTAGACTCAAGAAACTAAATTATTTGTTTAAAAATAAATATAAACGGCAAATTTCTAAAAAAAAGACATGGCATGATTGTTAGATTCGTAAATAACACATATACTGCCTAGACATTGAAATCCACAATTTTTTAAAAACATTTTTCAAATATCTCTAAGAGAAAAAAAACATTTTAAAACTGAAATAAATTCATTTAAAAATAATTTAAAAAAAAAAGTAATTCAGTTCTGTGTTCCAAAGAATCAAATCTTCCAAAAACATTCTCATAAAACAAATCACGACTTAAAAAAAAAAAACAAAACGTGCGAATCTAAAAAGTAAACGAGCCAACGACGACGAAGAAACCAAACACACACAAAAAAAAACTTCCACCGTCGGATGAGAATAACAAAGTCAACAAAGAACCACAACCGTTAGATTATAAAGTAGCGTACCTGAAACGTATCCGCTTCAGATCATTTCCACCGCCGGGAAGAGAGACGAAGGTTATTAAAACTCCTGGCTCCACTTGAGCAACCCATTCTTTTGGCTCTTTCTCCTCCACAAACACTATCGGGTCGACCCGGTTTCTCCCACTCGCTGATTTCGGAGTCGCCTCGCCGCTTGATATCCCTTTTAGCCTCGCCTCCATCTCTTTCCCCCAAACCCTCGCCGTCGCCGCCGCCGACTGTTGATGTTGCCTCGCCGTCGAAGTGATCGAGCTGTTTGATCTTCCGTACAGCATCTTAAACCGTTGATCCGATTCCGGATCCGATTTCGTCGGATTGTTCCTGATTGGCCCTTGTCCTTGTCCTTGCGCCGCCGTACACGGCGTACAATGCCGGTAAGCACCCGAAGCTTTCAGAGCCATATCTTTTAACTGCGATAACAATTGACGAAAATACCCTCGATCAGATTATATAATTTACCAGGAAGATATAAATTTAATTTTTAATTAAAGTTACCTGAGAGGTTAAGGATTTGGCGTGTTTGGAAGAATCCGGATCGTCGGGTTGACCCGAAGAATCATCGCCGGATCGCTTCGAACGAGCTATACACGTCAGCATTTTCCGGCGACTGTGATTACTTTTTTTTTTGGATAGAGAGAGAGAGAGAGAGTTATGTTGTCAGTTTCTACTTTGATTTGGAGTTGATGCTCTATTTAAGCTTTTTGGTCTTTCTCTCTTCTAATTTTATAATTTAAAAAAAAAAACATTTTGTTTTTCTACTTTAAACCGGAATTACCGGTTTATTTTATTAAAAAAAGATGGTCCCGCGTCTTTCTACGGTAAATCCGCATTTCTTTATCCCACTCAGTGGTTAATTTTTTTTAAAAGGGTAAATAGTTAAAAAAAAAAGTTTTGGTTTAGAAAAGGGAAATCTAGGTGATTTCTCACATATCTTTTCGGTAGTTTGCTGGGGAAGGTTAAATTCCGGCTTGATTCATGTTGAGCTACGGGGGCTTTTACTCCATGTATGTTTGTTTAGGGGTTTATTTTAGATTTATAGCGAGGATCGTTTTTAGTGGCAGATTAGATTTTTAGGATCTGTGGTTCTATCCTTGAGCTTTGTTCTTTAGAACAGCGGTGATCCAAGATTTGTTCAGTTGTGGATTTGGGTTCGTCTCTCGGATGGTAGTTCCCTGCGGAGGTATCTGCGTCCGGCTCCTGATTATTTGGTGATCGTTGTTTGGCAAAGCAGTTGGCTCGGTCTTCATGTCTTCTCTTGCGAGGAGGTTGGCAGTCTCAGTCCTCAGATCGCTTAGACTATCTTGACGAGTGTCCGCGTGTAAGGTGTGAGGATCCTCTTTGGCGTTTTCCCTTTCCACTTTCTAGATAGCTTAGAGTCTGGACTAGTTTTGGGTTTCTGTTGTTTCGAGAGGATGTTGTCTTTTGGTGATTGAGCGCTTACCCTTTCGGTCTGCCTTGTGTCTCCGTGTCTGCGGTATCGGTTGGAGTTGGTGTTTGGCCTTCCAGGGTTAGGCCTTGATCAAGCTTCATGTCTCTCATACTTGCAGCTCTCTTCCCTTACAAGTTGCTTGGAGCCTTCGTTCAAGTTGCTAGGAGCCTTGGTGGTTGCATGGGTCTCGGTGTTTCAGTCTTAGAGCCTCAGATTTTTCGTTCTTTCGTTATTTATTGTTTATGCTTCGGTTTTTGAGTTTTATGTTCACATTACCTGTCTCCCCTGTTGTGGGTTACGCTTCCCCTTTTGTGGGCTTCGCTTCCCCTGTTGTGGGTTGTCGATCATTGTGTATTCGTTTCCTCAATATAAATATTTCTAGATCAAAAAAAAAGAAAAGGGAAATCTGTGTTTCTCTCCCAAACAGTAAATCGTCGAAGAATCAAAAAGCGGCTCTGGTTTTTTTGGCCGGCGGCGAAGGGTTGCCGTCGGTGTGTTTGGTTTTCCTTTCTGGTTTAATCGGGTTATCTCCTCCTTCTTTGTTTCTCAACTTTGCGTCTTCTCCCTTGTTCTGCTTGTAGAAAGAGGAGGTTTAGATCTCGTCTTCTCTGCTTCTGGTAAGGGTTGAGGCGCGGTGTTGCTTTTTGGAAGAAGGAGGCTTAGGGTTTTGTCAAAGATCCAAGCTTTCAGGTTAGATCAGGTTCCGATCTGGTTTGTTGATGAGGGAGGAGTAACAGTGCCTGGGCTTAAGCTTTATTATTGTCTCTGCGTTTCTCATCTCAGCCTGATTAGCAAAAGGCCTTTGTTTTTAGGGTAGTTTCCCGGTGTTCGTAGGTTAGATTGAAATCTTAGGTCATAGTTCTTCTTGTGACAGTCTTAACGGGTTTGGTGGTGGCGTTTAGATTAGAGGAGTGTAGTCTTCAGTCAAGGTGTGGCTCCTTGATTTGTCCTCGTCTTCATATCTTTGCTCCCATGGTTTTATTGTTAATTTGCTGCTAGTGATTGCTTCGGGGTTGAGAAGTTGTTCTAGCCCAAGTTTGGTCTTCGTTCTCCGCTTCGAGGGTTAGTGATCGAGCATTTCTTTTATTGCCAAGGAGTAGGCGAATGTTAAAGGTTTTCTGCTTCGGCTACTCGAGTATGTGGAGTTTTCGTGTGTCCGTGTGTTACTTCAAGGGACATTGGTTGGCTCGTGGCTCTCTTTTAAGGAGCAATATAATGAGTTCCTCTTCACAGCTCAATAATTCGGCTCAAGTGCTTAGCGCATCTCTGCTTCTACGCTGGTAGTCTTCACTAGTTAGTGAATTTTATTTGGTTAGACTTGTCGTTTTGGAGTTCTTTTATCTTTGATTTCAGTCTGGTTTTTAGTTAGTGTATCCGTGTTCAAACTTGGCTCCGGGAGTGGATCTTCTACCTCACCGGCTTTTGGCTCCGGAGAGATTGCGATCTTTGCCGGCTATGTTGTAGTCCGATGTGTGTTTACCTGTTTGGGTTTCTAATAAAACTTTTAGAAGAAAAAAAAAGAAAAGGGAAATCTAGACATGGACAAATCCAACCAGATCTGAACCAAACCGGAGGGAATGGATCCTAAATTTCAGAACCGAAAGAATCATATTGTAATTGAATCGAAACCGAAACCGGATTATGATCGATTTTAATATGGATTCTAAATTATAAGAACAAAAATTTCGGTTCAGTTTTGAACCTAATACTCTGTTTCCCGCACGTTCGTGAAAATTTGTGATTCAGTTTCGAGAAAAGAACCGAATGAATACGAAACTTTGGAACTGAAAAAATCGAAATCAAAAATTTTGAAACCAGAATTGGAACCAAACTGATATACAATTGAATCCAGTATGGATCCAAAATCTAAAACCAAAACCAAACCGAATTATGATCGTTTTTAATATGGATTATAAATTTCAGAACTAAAAGTTTTGGTTTGGTTTCAAACCTAATACTCTATTTTCCATGCATGTGAAAATTTCCGGTTATGATCCGGATTCGGTTTCGGGAAAAGAGTCAAATGGATACTAGTTGGTAAGGGACTGATTGGTAAAGGACTGATTGGTAAGAGTTGTGACTGTAGACTTTTGTTGTAGATTTTTAGGATTTTTGGGTGTATAAATTTTAGGTTGTAAAGAATGTGACTGTTACTTTTATTACTAATAAAATAAAAGTGTGATTGTTTAACAAAACTGTAAAATTTGTGTGTTAACTTAAATATTTATTTTTATCAAAATATAATTTATGTAATATTTAAATATTGAAAATGTTTTTTGTCAAGAATATGTATATAGAAAATTTAAATTTGGATGATTATATAACTATTTTATTTTTTATTTTCATGATATATGTAAATCTATTTTTAAAATTAGAATTTAATTAATAATATAAAATAGAAATAATTATTATATTATGTGGATAGAGAAAATTATACTATATTCAACGAGATTTTGGATTGAAAATAAATTGAAAACAACAAACTTAAAATAAATAATTTACTAAAATAATGTATTCTAAAGATCATAATGTTCTAAAGAATTTTTAAAAGTTATATTTGCATATTTTGCAGAATTTTGAATTTGAAAAGTCTTTCATGTATATAAGTTATAACAAAATTGATTTCATTAAATAGACAAAAAGATGAATTTTAAACATTTATTTTTTTATAATAAATTATATGTAAATTAATAACGAGTTTAACATAATTTTTGGAGATAAAAATGATGAGAAAGAAAAAATGTTTAAAAACAAATTGAACAAAATGTCTACAATCACTAAAACTTGTTTTACTTGACTTTTAAAAAATTAGTAGTTGAAAGAACAAAAAAAAATGGCTGTTAAAGTTTTAGAAAAAAAGTAAAACTCTGATCGAAAAAAATGATAGTTAAACTTTTTAAAGTCTTTAAAGTCTTCAAAGTTACATCACCGATCACCTCCTAAATTTTGAAACTAAAAGAACCGGAATCGAAACCGAAATTTTGAAGTTGAAACCAAACCAATTAACGATCGGATCCTATATTGATCTAAACTTTCGGAACCGAAAGAGCCGGAATCGAACTGAGTATCCGATTATCCAAAATACTAAGGTAACCGTCTTTGGGTCGACTGATTAGCTAAACCATCTTTGGGTCTACTGATTAACTAAACTAACAACTTGAACGAACTCTCCACTTGTCCATAGCTTAAATCGAGAGAAAGTTGCGTATTTGGATTTAAACTTTGAGAAGTATCAAAGGTTGTTTCACCATAGTCAATTGACAAGTGTGTTACAAGATTTGAAACTTATCGATATGTGCAAATATATTTTGGCTGTGACTTTTGAGATACCTTAAACGAGCAAGGTTATACTTTTAGAGTAATCACTATAGTAAAAAACGTTGTTATTAGCATGAATTATTGGATTTGTTATTGCGTGTATCATGAGATTTTACTTTTCATCAAGAAATGCAATGTACTGCTATCTAAATGCATCCAAAACCCATTTGCACTTTTATTTGTTGATTGAAATTTAACTCAGACAAGCTACTCAGGCTTAAATTCGACTTAAAGTTCAGTAACCTACTGTACCGTTAGACGTTCGGGTTTAGTTCGGATCCATTCGGATTTTTAAGGCACAAGTCCCTTTCGGATTTCTCAAAAAATCGGATCAAGTATGGTTCGGCTTAATAAAGTATGTAACACCTGAGTACACCTAAATTTGGTTTGAATTTTTTCGAACTTTCTTCGAAGTTCTTTTCTCCGAATTTTCATATGTTTTAGGTTCAGACAATACTAAATACACGAAATATCGTCTAACCGAATCCACTGAGATATATTTACAAATTGATTTAGGTTCGTATTCGAGTTTTTTTTATCGAATTCAGGTTGGATTTTCGGATTCGGTTTTTTCTCCCTCACTAGATCTTTTAGCTGCACAAATATATTTATAATTATAAATACATCAAATTTCAGTAAGTTAGTAATGGTGTAGTGGTTGTGTTCAATGTTCATCTATTCTTAGGTTAGATGTCTTTGTTTTTAATCTAGTACTACAATGTTTATTACAACGCGTAACACTAACTCAACTTATCTAACATAAAAACCATAAAATGTAATTATTTTGTGGTGGATGTGATAAATAAATAATACTTTTGGTTTCTTCAAATTTGTATGTTGGTGATGTTAAATGTTGGTTCAAGATATTATCTTGTTCATGTACATGAATTCACACTCTATCACATTAGACTTTTACACGATATCACGCTACCAAATTTCTTTTTATTCGGGTCTTGTCTAGTTTCTCTTCAAGATTTCACATTATCACTTTTTAGCTTTTCTTTCGATGAAAGATACGCATCTATGACTATATCACATACAAAGTTTTCAAAAATTCCAATAAAATTCAAAAGAACTGGATAAATTCATCAAACCTTTTTTGCAAACTTTTTCCCCATTGGATGAAAATTAACTTCAAGATTTCAACAAGTTAAGTTTTGGATATTTTACTAGGGCTCATCATTTTACCCGAAACACAAATCTAAACTCGAACCGAAATATCTGAATCGAACCTGATCCCGAACTAAGAAAATACTCAAACATGTTTTAACCTTTAATATTCAGATTTCATATAATATCTGAATCCTAACCAAACTCGAAAAATCTGAAGAGTTCGAACACGAATCCGAAATCCGAATAAATATCCCAAGATATCCAAATACTCAAAAAAGTATCTCAAATGAACTTCCGAAGTGATCCGAAAATCGTAAAATAATTGAAGGAACCCAAAATACCGAAAAGGACCCAAAATATTTGAAAAAACTCGAATATCTGAACACGAGCCTGTCCGAACCAACCCGTACCGAAAATTATACATGTTAATTTACACGGGCTTCCAACTCAAAGTTAATTGGCGATGAGTGGATTAACCAATGTCTCTTATATACTATTTAACATCCATTCCAACTATCAATGTGAGATATTTGTCCCTAGTGCGTCCTCTCGAGATGATAGCTCTCTTCTTGGTCATAAAAATCGATATGTTTAGGTATGAATCGATGCACTAACTTTGGGACAGATCGACTGGATCAATTAGATTATATAGATCTGGGCTCTGATACCATGTTAATTTACATGGTATTCCAACTCAAAACTAATTGGCAATTAGTGGAATTGACTCATGTCCTTTATATACTATTTAACATCTCTTTCAACTACTGATGTGAGATATTTATCCTAATAATAACGACTTGAACGGTATTATAGAGATAGAGTTGAGAACCCGAAATCGTACCGAACCCAATCCGAACCTTGTCGAGTACCCGAACGCCTAACTCTAAATAATAATATACTTTAAAAAGTTTTAAATATGGAGGCTGAAAAATTAATTATCCAATAATGGATTTGGGTTTCGGCCCATTACAACTCTCTCTCTCAGAAGAAGAAAAGCAAAAAAGCAGGAGAGAAAAACAGATAGAAAAAGTGGCAAAGTGCGTTTGATTTGCTGCTTCTGCTTCGGTGTTTTTTCAGATTCCGATTCGGATTTTTGTTGGGTTCTCCTCATTTTCAGGAATGGTGACATACGTGAGCGCGTTGTTCTACGGAGTAGGAGGAATCGTCGTCGCCGGAGTAGCTTTGCTCGTCGTGTTCCAGGAGAAGCTTGTCTACGTTCCGGTGCTTCCTGGCCTTACCAAGTCTTATCCAATCACTCCCGCTAGGCTTAATCTCCTTTACGAAGACGTTTGGCTTCGATCCTCCGATGGCGTACGCCTTCACTCTTGGTTCATCAAGATGTTCCCTGATTGTCGAGGTTTGTGCTTTCTTCTCGATCTTCGATTCATTGTCTTTTGCAATTGTAGATTTGATTTTATGCATTTAGGGTAAGTTTTTGAATTTTGGGGATTTTAGGTTTCTTGCTTTTTTCTTCTTCAGATTTGTGATCTCCTGCTTTCGAAGTAGTTTAGAACTCATCAATCACACAAAGTTTTAAACTTTTTATGAGTTTCTTTAGATTCGCTTCTTTTGGTTTGTAGCTTTAGCTTCACTATCAATCAGTTCTTAATAGTTTGATGTTTTTTTTGCTTTTCAGGTCCAACTATTTTATTTTTCCAGGAGAATGCTGGAAGTATCCTTTTCTAGAGCTATTTCTTTGGTGATTTGGTAGAGAATAAGAGTTTCTGAGTTTTGTGTTTGTTGTTAGTGTGTTTGGTCTGCCGATTTGAGGTTCAATGTCTGTTTAGCTGAGCGAGTTTCTTTGCGTTGTATCGGCCTTGACCTTAGAACGCCAGATATTGCTCATCGTCTGGAGATGGTTCGCCTCATGATACAACGCTTGAAGTGCAATGTATTCATGCTTTCATATCGCGGGTTAGTTTCCATGTAGCTGCTGTTTATACCTTGCTGGTTGTTTTTATAACTGATTGAGTTTCTCGTGCAACTAGCTATGGGGAAAGTGATGGTTATCCGTCACAGCATGGAATCATAAAAGATGCTCAGGTTGGCTTCTCTCACTAAATCTGTCCACATATCCTGAAACTTTTCTGTAGCTTCTCCTTGTATTCGTAATCTATTTTCTTGATTTTTTTTTTACTTTTGTTAGGCTGCATTGGATCACCTTTCTCAAAGGACTGACATTGATACATCCAGAATAGTTGTATTTGGAAGGTCCCTGGGGGGTGCTGTTGGAGCTGTGTTAGCTAAAAACAATCCAGACAAGGTAATATTACTAATTCATCGAATTAGCCGCATTCCATGAGTAGAGAGGATATACCTTGTAGGAGTAGAGAGGATATACGTAGATGTCACTGTTTAAAGGGAGAAGTATTACTGGGAGTCCCACACGGTTACTAATGGGAATAACCAATTCCTTAAATATTTTAAGGCTTAAAGGCACCCCTCTACTCTCCTCAGGGAGATTAGTTAGGATCTAGTATGAGTTAGCTTGTTATCACTATCTTAATGAAATTATCATGGTGTTTGGCAGATGACTCCGAGTCTGATAGTACAAAAGTTTCTAGAGGAGCTTTTTATTTAGATCTAGTCCCTCGTCACCGGTAGCATATCTACCTGGACAGTTCAGTCTGAATTTGATTATCTTTTAAAAGTTTTAGTCACCTGGAAATAAAAAGAACCTTGTTATGTGGAGATTCTTTAGACTTTTGTTGGCTACCCTTTGTATATCTCACTTGCATTTACTTTTATATCCACAAAAACTTTGTCTTTTCTTTTGATAATTTCTTGGTTAGTGAAATTTGTAGATACCTTGAATAAGCTACGTATTCTTTTTGTTTTCCTTGTAGCTTTTCTGCTTTCGGTATGACATTGGGTTTCTATACGGCAGTTAGTTTTATTTTTACCGTCTCTACATGGTCTTTATGTAGGTATCTGCATTGATTCTGGAAAATACTTTCACGTCCATTCTTGATATGGCTGGTGTTTTGCTGCCATTCTTGAAGTGGTTTATTGGAGGAAGCGGTTCGAAAAGCCTGAAACTTCTTAATTTTGTTGTACGCTCCCCCTGGAATACAATCGATGCTATTGGTGAGGTAAGAAACAATGTAGACTCTTGCAGGTTTATTTTAGATGGATTCTTTTCTTTTACAGTTTGCATACGGCGTAGAAATGACTCAAAACAAGCAGAGAAACTGATCTTGAAACAATAAAACAGGTCAAACAACCGGTGCTTTTCCTCTCTGGACTACAAGATGAGATGGTTCCTCCATTTCACATGAAAATGCTGTATGCGAAAGCGGCTGCCCGTAACCCTCAGTGCACATTTGTGGAGTTTCCAAATGGGATGCACATGGATACATGGCTGTCTGGTGGCGACGTTTATTGGAAAACAGTCACTCAATTCCTTTTAAAGCATGCGCCCGAGGAAAAGAAGCGCAATTCAGGTAAAAATTGTAATGATCTCCCGATGTTCAAGAACAACGTTTGTTTAATTGATGCTTCTTGATATGTTTTGATGTTTTGTTCCCAAAGTAGAACACTAGACTTGACATTGGTGTCTGATCTAACAGGAATGTAACTTAGTTAATGCTGCTGTGTTTAAGAGGAAGTTTCGACTCACTTGGCTCCTAACTGCAACCTGAATCGACGGTATCTTTATAAGCATGTGTACGTTGTTGCGTTTGGGAGTGAAGGATACAACTTGTTCTGAAAGTGAGATTGCTGGATATGAACTTTGTAAGCAGAATCAGCCAGTGGAGATGGCAAGTGTAAGTTATTTCAGATACATTTGTGCTGTCTCAGTTTTTCTTTCCTTTTTTTGTTTGTTTGTTGTGATTTTTCCAAATGGTGATGATTCTCTTATGAGAGTAACTTTTTACTCTTAAATGATCAATTGCTATTGTAGATTATTGAGAAAGTGCAAAGACATGGTTTTATGATTTTATTTTTTTGTTCAAGTGGTGATTCTTCAGGCTTGCCGTTTGAAACTTTTATCTTTTTCTCAAATTTTGTATGATATAAAAATGAACAATTTCTCTGAATTTTTTTTATATGTTCTAATTGCTGTAAATTATATTCGAAGCATATGTTTTTTTTGGCATTTAAATCCAGCTACACACTATTACACAATTTATACCATGCATAATTATCCATGGCAATCATTTAAAACTTAAACAAGACCCAATAAATCTATCTCATTGAAACAGAAGTACCCGACATTTTTTTCGTGTGATTTTTTAAATTGAATAAAAAAAATTTTAAATGTATCTAGTGCATCTAATTATTCATCTACATATTCCAACAAGTATATTGAAATATTCTAATATTCTTTTCACATAATTAGTATCAAAATTATGAACCAACGCAATTTTTTTTTGACATCTAAAGATTTTATTGAAATTAAAACAAGGATTACACTGACCTGACAAAAAGGGTAAACCTTTTCGGAGACAAAAGCCGGCGAGAACATTTAATCTCCCAAAGCCAAAAGCCGGAGAGTACAAGGTGACTTCCTGGAACTAAACATTCAAAATAACAAGATGAAAAAACAAGAGTACTAATCAAAGTTCTTAACACAAATACAAGAAGAAGCACCGAGAACGAGAGCTTGAATGGAGCTTAGCAACTGTTGGTTGAACTTATTCTGGACAAACCTGCATCACAAGACTCATTATAGTGCTCCCAATGTACTGAAGCCACGAGCACAACGCGAAAAGATTGCCATGATAGACGACGCAAGAACGAGATGAACAATCGCCTACCTACAACCAGAAGCACAACCCGTTCCTTGTCGATGAACCGGAGAAGAACCGTAGTATCGGAAAGGCAATGAGCGGCTAACTCTCCAATCACCATACTTCCACTCTTAGACGATGAAGCAAAACCAAACCTAATCTAAGCGGAACACACTTGACAGACTTAGAAGAACCTTGGTCAGCACTTTGAAATCTCAACTTGGAGCATTAACAACAACCAAAAACCGAAAACTAAACTAAATCTGACGGCTTGAGAGATGGAGACTGCTATTGAGATGAAAATCATTCGAGGGACAAAGGAAAATAAACTTTCCCTGAGGAAAGCTGAGCCAGAGTTTTGACGAGACCAAGACCAACCCGAACACACAAAAGACATCCTCACCTCGACGCTGGAGAACACAAAAGATGAAGCCCGAACAGGAACAATCACCGGACACCAAACCCTAGCTCCAAAAGGCACAACTCGAATCCAACCCTTATCGAAGATAAACCAACCATCATCAATCCCGAACTGAACGAGAAAGATTCGCCGGAATCCACACACTTCCATCTCCATGAGCAACCCGATCAGATCTGAAAATTGAAAACCAAATCTGATTTTCTCCCTCAGCCTTCCGCGAAACTAAGACAAAGAAAACGAGTCCAGCAGATCGGCGCTGTCGGAGCCGCCTACCGCCGGGAAACGATGATATTGGTCTGTGTGTTTGTCGCCTTCTTCTTCTTCTCGGAGCTTTTTTTTTCTTTCTTCCGAACCAACGCAATTTAAAATCACCATTTTTCACAAAAAATTAAATATATTTTATTTCCAAATTTAAAATAAATTCATAACTTTTTAAAATAATTATATTATAATATTAATATTTTCTAAATAAAATTTATTACAAAAATAAATAAATATCATAAAATGAAAAATTAAAAAGCTAATAAAAATAATTTATATAAACTAGTAAAAATTTAAGTTTAGTCATATGACTTTTTAAAAAAATACTCCAACTGGTTTTGTTTCATGGTACTTCGGGTGTCAGGTATTATCTGAATTGAATCCATATGAATATCCAAAGAAACCGAAAAACTTGAAAATACCAAATCTAAACCCGGATTCATGATCGATATAACTGAAAAATCTAAAAATTTTGAACCTAAACTCGAATCTGAGATTTGAAATGACCGAAAATTTCAAACTCGATACTCAAAACATCTAAACATGATCAATCATAAATTGAATACATAAAAATTAAAAACAACCGCGCGGTCGCGAGGATCAAACTCTAGTTTACATTAAAATCTACGTAGTATAATGTTCGTTAACTTCGTGGTCATTTATACTTGTTACTTCCTCAGTTTTATAAAGATAATTTTTTTTTAGTTTTTTCACACATAATAAAAATAGTTAATGTATAACAATAAATATATTATTTCTTGTAGATAAAACCATTTCTTTTTTTTTATAAAGTTTTTTTATTATTATTTTAAACCAATAGTTTCAATAAAAATTTATTTGGTGGTTGCCTACAAATTCGTGGGTGTAAATATTGTATGGTGAATTTAACTATGATATCATATTTTTTATGTTTATGTATCAAAGTAAAATATATTTCTTAGGTGCTTTGACTCAAAGAACACTGAAAATAACTTAATAACGATAGACATAGAAATAATATCAACAAACAATTAACGAAAAAATTACATACTCGTCGGCTATGACCGCCTCAAGAGTAGTGTTCAAAAACGCGCTAGGCACTCTCTAGGCAGTGGACGAACTCCTGGCGACTAACCGTGTACGCAGACGCCTAAACGGATATATATTTTTGACATATATTCATATACAATGTATGTTATGTATATTATATTATGTACAAGAAATTAAAATTGATATATTTGAGTTATAGAAATAAAAATGAAAAAAGTTTCTAATATAAAATTTTGTTAACTCTTATATAAAAAATAATTTTAATATATATATATATATAAATGTTAAGAAATAATATAATATTTTTAAAAAAATAACTATATGAAAAATATATAAGTTTAGACTTATTTGAAATAAAATTAATTAATAGACTTAGACATATAAAATAATTATTATCCTAAGGAATAAATATTTATCAAAAGTATATAATTATATTAATTTTTAATTCTTTTTTAAATATGGCCGTCTAGACGTCCATATTTTTAGTAAACGCATAAAACATGGTATAACACGAATTCGGGGCGTCTGACCTCCAAATTTTCAAAATCTTCACTGAAACACAAAGTCGTTCTTTGATAGGATGAACTACAATGTAACAACGACTATTAATCGATTAAACTTTTTTCTTTCTATTGTATATTGTCTTGTCGACTATTATCTGATGAAGTTTTTTTGTGGGTAATTATCACACGTATAAACAATTCAATAATTTTGGAACTCACACCAAAGTAATAAATTATTTGTTTCTTGTTTAATATATACATCAGCATAATATATTTATATAACCATAATATACATGTATCACTATTTCCATAAAATTCATATACAATTTCTAACATAAAAAATTTTCCCTTTTGCAATTTTAAAAGATTATTAAATATTAAACCTAATAAATGTGTAATATTTAGAGTTAATGTATGCATGGAATAAGTTTAAAAGTATGTCTTATAATAATTTTTATTGGCATAATATATTTCGTAATTTTAAATTTGGAATATTATCATTTCGTATTTTTAATTAATGTAAAAAAATTCCGTTAAATTTATATTACATATATATATATGACAATATAATATTATTAAAATTATATAACAAAACATGGTTAAAATTTTAGAATACATGTCTATTATATGATTTTAGTTCTTATAAATTTGAAATTTAAATAGCAGAATAGTAATACATAATAATATGTAAATTTAAAATAGTAGTACATAATTCTATTTAATATAATATATTAATTTTCTTAATCAAAAATTTTAATATAATAACACGAATTTATATTATTAAACTACTTATATTAGTTAAATTTTTAGTAACAATGACAAAAAACATGTTAACATTATTAATATAACAAAAACGACCATAGAAAACATGTTAACATTTTCATTGTAAATCAAAATTTAGAAATCGAATAATCTAATGTTTGGCATTTGGGTTAAGTTTTTATTAATTTGAGAAGATTGTTTGGTAATGAGTCAAAGCGGTTCATGGTTTATTTGTTGATTTTGAGAATTAAATAATCACAATTAAATTAAAATTAGAAAATCATCGAAAGTATGTGTTTTGTTTAAAATCAAGAACAAAAGAATAACTCTCTTTTATTAGCTTTGAAACTAACTAAAAATAAAGCTCTCAAAACAAAACCTCTAAAACTCACAAAACCATCATAACGCGATTACCTTGTATTTATAGCTAAACCGAATCCTAATAGGAAAACATCTTTGTATTTAGATTACTCCTAAATAAACTTTTCCGAAACTAATTAAAACCCATATTGATTAGGACATCATTAGCTTGAGGCCCAAGTCACCTTCAAACTTATCCAACAATTATAACGCTAATTTTGAGAGCCCACATATGAGTTCACATATGATTGACATGTAAGCAAAAATCACTAAAATGTATTTTCTTCTTATTCATATAGGGATTATCATTAACTAATAAATTATGCATAGAAAACTTGAAAAAATTATATTTTAAAGCAACATTTTCCTAAAAAATCTATTTTATTAAACAAAGGGAGCATTACTTTTTAGTTAATATACATCTAAAGAACCTAAACTAGTAAAAAGTAAAATGAAAAATTTAATAACGTTCGTGTATTAAAACATAAAAAAATAAACAATGGAAAAATATATAACATAATACAAAAAATCCCAAAAGTTACAAAATTTTAATTATTGTATCGAAACTTGAAGTTTTTTCTACAAAATCCTTTGAAAAGAAGTAAAAAAATCTTTAAAAACTCTTACAACATGAAAACAGAGTGAATATAATTTTTAAAAAATTTAATGGAAATTTAATGTCGATTATATAAATGTAATAATTTATTGTTATTAAAGTGATGTTAAATAATAAATTGATAGACTAGATAATAAATTAGTCTCTTTTCATGATGTCATCCCTACAATTTGTGAAAAAAAATCCAGCAAAAATATAATAACTTGGTAAATCAAAGTCATCACAACTCCAGTAAACGATAGGCGTCATGATCTCAAAGTGTTGGAAGATGAGTTTAATATAAGCTAGCTGCACTTTTTTCGTCAAGTCAGTGATTGTTACTACCAATGGAGTCAGAGTAGTGACTGTGAAGGAACTCTATGCGGTGATTAAGAACCTCATGATAGAATACGTAAGATTTTGTCTATTCAACATCGAAGTTGTAATCATCAACTTGAAGCTTTCATATGGTAACGCCTCTGTTCTGTGGTGTCATGGGGTTTTAAGGGCATCTTCAAAAGATATTGTTGATGAAACTTTTACAAATTAAAAAAACTTCTATTTTGTGGCGTCATGGGTTCTAAGGGTGTCTTCCAAAAATATTGGGGAATAGTTTAAACATGAAGACTTTCTATTTTATGTATTTGGATATTGATTTTCAACTTGGTGTTCAAGTTAACTAGTCTTTAAACTAATATTTTTTTTGTCATATTCATGTTCTTATAAATTTCTTTTTAATCAAAAAATTTTCAAAATGATAATGTATTTACGTGCTCATAGTATCTCATCTTCATTCACAATGGTTAGTGCAAATCGAGTACATTTTGACTATAGATATGTCAAATGAGTGTTGGTTAGTATAATTCAGTCACTTGTTAAACAATCTTCTCTGCACATTTTAAAGCATATCATTCGTTGTTATCTCCGTTTATCAAACAATCCAAGATTGGTTTAAATTAAAAATAAATTTTCTGACAGATTGATATTTATACATTTTGTTAGGTTTGTGCATTAGATTTAAATACGTTTTTATCGCTTTCCCATTTCAAGATTGAAAAGTTGGAATTTACAACTTGTCTTGGTATGCGGACTATGTCAACAATTTCACTCGTGGGATAGAACCATTAAGCCTCAAGTTATTAAGATTCAACATTTCTATTGAGTTAAATCATATCTCTATAAAAAATGTAAGGATATGATCTTTAGGAAAAGTATCCCGGAATTCGAAGTGAAAGACATCTGATTTCATTGTCAAAATCTATGGAGGTGACTTAGCTATATACAAGATGATTCAAAATATTTTCATGCGGGCTTTTAGTGGCCAACGTTGTTCAAAAACGCTCAAGGGTTCGTCTCCATGTGTGATCATTGCCAAAGAAAATGGAATATTAGCAAAAGGAATGAGATACCAAAAATCTCATATTTGAAGTTGAGTTGATTTATGTTTGGGGAACCGATTTCATGGGATTATTCCCATCCTCCTATGAAAATCAATATATCTTGTTAGCGGTTGAATATGTATCTAAATGGGCTGAAGTCATAGCAAGTCCAACAAATGATGTTATGGTTGTTCTCAAGGTCTAGAATTAGGAAGGTATATGACATAACATAATAAGCTATATAATTAGAGAAGTTTTAACATCAAAGATTTAACATCTATAAGTTCAATCTAGAAGCTCCTAAAACACATAATATAAAAAGAATCATACATAATCCCAAAGCTAAATTAATATTTGTGACACGTCAAAGTATTTGCGATATGTTACTAACACAAGCTCTATCCTATATTTGCTAAATGGAGTTACCTTAAAACAATGTAAAGTGAAAAAATGTAAAACTTCTCCAGGCTGTTGAAATGAAGGTACCTAATTTTTCTATAAAACCATCAAGTAATGATAGCGAAGTAAAATACGCCTCATTCCTCTGCATACAAAGAAACATTACTTAAAACACTTTGTTATTAACAATATAGAAGAGATTACTAAAGTTAAATAATGCGTTTATCTCGTCATTTAACATTTCTAAAAATTGCTTTGCCATCATATGGTTTTTTACACAATCTCTAACATTAAAATTAACCAAAAACACAAATGAAGTGTCAATATGTATATGTGTATCCACTAATGAGGTCATGCTATTTTTTTCATGTTAAATTCTATACAAATGACAATTTGTGAGATTATCCAAATACGAATGCGTTGATACTCTCAGTACCTCATACAAGTTTTTAGCATAGCTTGTTACCAATAGCATCAAATGTCATTCCTCATTTAGCATACCGATTACTACCATGTCACTACAATCACGCTTTCACTTTAAAAACGATCGTTTACTTCTAAAAGCTCGATTTTGAACAAAAAAACTTCTAAAAGCTCGATATAATCAGTAAGGGTGCTAGTCACCACATCAATTTCATACATCCTATGTTGACCGTCTTTTATCTTTGATCTTTGCATCTCTTAATAATGAATAAAGCTTGTGTTGAGATGAAAAGAGGTACATAATAAATTAAGGTTATGTATAGTTAAAATTTTAGATGCATAGAGTGTATGTAAGATATTTTTTATGACAAGGATTGGGGCCAAGATATGAGAAATAATTGCAACTGAGCAACCAACTATTGTGAAAAATCTAACTAAGAATTAAGTGAAGATGATTTGTAAAATATGTGACTAAGCCAAGCAACAATTGTTTAAGTCGTGCACTCAACAGTAAGTGAAGATAATCTCACTAATTAAAAGGAGTTAATTGTGGCTCCTAAGGATGTCCACCTAAGCTTCCACCCAAAACCCCTCTCTTTATGCCACATCAGCTTTTAACGCTCTGTAGTTTTAACCCCATTAACCCCCAGACGCCATGCCATTTTAAAAGTCTCGACATTTGCTACAATGTGCCAAACAACAAGGTGTTTCCTTTATTTTCCTTCTGGGCCAAGAAGTCCAAAATATCACTTTAGCCTTTTAAACCAATGAGGTCTTCTGCTTCAACAACGTCATTTTTCTCCATCGTCGTAACTTTAATTACTTTTCACAGTTACTCTTCGTCCCTCTTAGCCTCTCTTCGCCTCCCCACTTCTTCATCGTAATCACCCTATTCATTGCAGATATTACCTCCGCAATTACTCACATATCCCTCCAGCTCCTTATTCCATAACGCCCTAATGATGCTGCCAACATATATATGCCCGAGTTCTCTTCCCCATAGAGCCCTCTAGAAAAGGAGTTAAATTTGAAATTTTGGAGTGTCCACCTAAGCTTCTAAGCTTTCTCCTAAGGCATCTCCACGTGGAAAAAGCCAAAATCGTTCATTCCTATCCCTCTTCCACTACTAAATCGATTCCTCTTCTCCTGGTTCCTTTGTAACAGCGACGATTCTTTCTTTGGGAGAGTTTAATTGATGCATATATTCAACTCTCGCCTTTCTTCTCTTCAATGAAAACAGTAAATACTCATAGATCCTGATGAAGTTTGTCTTTCTCTCGATCTGTAACTGTTTCTATAAAAAGGATTTCAGTTTTACTTTCGATGATCGTCTGACTGAGTTCTGGTATCCGGCGATTTTATCCCAGAGTTTTCTCGATTTTTCTTATAGTGAATTGATCGGTTTAATTCTCGATTGGTGGAGTGTTTGATCGTCAAAATCGATTCAAGGTTCGATTTTGTTTTAGGGTATCATGGAGTGTGTGTTCATCAACATGTTCTTAGCTTGATGAATCTGAATAGTTTCTTCACCCGATTAACAAAGCACCTGCAATTGGAAGATTAGAAGCTTGCTCTCCTGCACTTGGAAGGCGAAGGCTCGAGCTTTTCTGCTTCCTTTCCATTTTCTCGGGCTAGAGTCGCTGGCTTGCAGATGGAGATGCTTGGAATTGGAGAAACGAGAGTAAAGAGAGGGTGAATCCTTGAATCGCATACATGAACGATTGATTACAATAACTAGGTCTACGAAGCACCATTTCGAGTCATC
>OVAN01003025.1:1112-30763 GCA_900406275.1 Anastatica hierochuntica
TCATGTCTACCCTATTCTCTCCGGTTCGAAATAAGTTCGATCTGGTTCTTCGTAAAATCGGTCCGCAATTCGGGACAGGAATCGATCGATCCCTAGACAGGGATCGGTCGATCCTTGTCCAGATTCCTGAGTATTTTCTATCTTTTCACGAACACTTTCTTTGATACTTGAAATCCATCCAAAATGCATTCTTTTCGCACATTCAAGCTCGATTCCTGTGAAAATAACAAAGAACACAAATCCGCGCCAAAACAATCTGAATACATATTAAAAACCTTAGATCTCGTGTGAAAACCGTAGTAAAAACTTACTAAAATACTAACAAATCAGAGAGTCAAATGCATTTGATGGAAAAATAAAGTCAATCTCAAGTATAAACGAGTTCATCACAAAATAATTAACTCCATCCCCATCAATCATGTACATCACATCATTCTCATTTGTAGACTCTATCTCAACCTTAGGATCCTCTATCTCATTCAAGATCTTATTTACATCAACCACATCTTCGAAGCAAGATTTTTCAAGAATACATCTAGATTTTTTATGCATAGAAAACTTAAACTTAAGATCATGATCTTTCAAAACACATATATAATGAATATCAAAACATATCTCATGGTAATCCTTAGCAATCTTTTCTACCTTTTACGTCATCTAACCTTTGAGATTCAAATATCAAATCATAACATTCATTAATGAACAATGAAGTATGCAAACTACAACCTACATCTGCAATGCAAGGTGTGTAACTATCTTCATAATCATGAATTTCAAAGGTTGAGTCGCACGTACCTTTGAGTTGGCATGGTGGAACCCAATATATAACCTCTTTAAGTGCATGATTCATATGTATTTTAGTGCCTGTGAGCTCTATTCCTTCAAGTATTGCCTGTTGTGCGAGAAGGTTCAATCGAATCGTAGCCGCTAAGGTACTCCTCTTCATCATTGAATTTTCCTTGCTTTTTTCATCCAACTTCACTCTTTGTTCCGGTGTAATCACACTTTCATTGAATGGTGGCTCTACATATGACTCCAACATAAGTTTCTCCTCTTCTTCCAAGGCCAATAATTCCCTAAGTGTTGCATCCTTTCTTCGAGGACGATCATGCCTTAGTCACGTGATCAATAAATCCACGTGATCAATTGGTCCCCGGCAATGAGTTAAGAAATAAAACTAAAGAATAAACTAGTACCAAATAAATAAAAGAAAATGCCTTAGTCACGTGATCAATTGGTTCCCGACAATGACGCCATAAAACTTGATAGCTTGAGTTTTCACCCGATTAAACTACTGAAAGCACACATTTAAGTACGTTGTAGTGGTTGGGATCGAATCCACAAGGACCAATTGCACATGTAGAAAAATAGGATCAACTATGGGCTAAGGCTAAAAAGGAAAATTAATGATGGAACTAAGAATGAAAGCAAGCAAATGAATAAGCAAAGAAAGCAGAGACACGAATTCGATGGGGGTAAATCTATCAGGAAAAGCATTGGGCACAGGGTATTCTCAGGGAATTCAAGTCACTATCATTGTCAAGTTAATTAACAGGGAAACATGATTAAGAATCGTCTAGAACTCAAATCACTAAGCTAGAATCAAATTACTTTCGTAGCGCTAATTCTCTATGCTATAGAATCCTCGTGACTAACTTCCTTTGAATTTCAAAATCTAAACATGCATTAGATTCAGGTTTGATAAAAGTTCACAAAGCGCAATAACATCAACTTTCATTGGGTAAGGAGACTTTGTTCGTTTAGCACAGACTCATGCTTTCAAGAAATCACTTTCGGTGTATTGAAAATCCTAAGATCAGAAACTAGGTCGCGAATCTAATTTTAGCATTAAACATGGTAATAAACGAAGATCCAATAGATAATTTCTCGGTCTAAACAACCTAGCAATGACAAATCATGAAAACCCTTTGTGAGAATCCTAAACCCAACTAGAAAACTACTCACACATATTCAAAGAATAATCATAAGAGAAATCAATAGAAAACATCATGCAATTGAATAGAATATGTAAAGAGGGTTCATAAATCTTCTCCAATTCGAAGTATGAATGAGAGATCTTCTCCCTTAGTTTACAAAAATTAAAAATCTCTTTTAGAACTTAGAAAATAACATAATGAAACCTAAAACACGACTCTATGTGTTATAATAGTATGTTATGTATTTTCTAACTAAAACTCAAGTAAAAACTTCTAAAAACACAATACATTAAAGACATATATGGTATGTATTTTCTCTGGAATTTTTGTTTTTGGTATGGTTTATAATTTTTGTTATTGATGGTGTTTTCAAATTTTATCATTGATATATTCAATTGTTAATTTCAATTTATTTTCATTTACAATATAAAATTTCTTATTCCGTAAGAATAGTAGTATTAATATTATTATAATAATGTTATTTCGATAACATATTGTCATCACATACTATTTAAGAAATACACACTACAAGAAAACTGTCAATTTGCGAGGGAAATTTGCGAGGAAGATCTGCAGTCGCAAAATTGCGACCAAATTGCAAGTGAAATGCAAGGAAATTTAGTTCAGTCGCAATTTGGTCGCAAATTTGTGTGACAATATTTAACTCACAATTCACTCCCAATTTTGCGAGTGAATTGCAAGGAAACCTTTACACTCACAAAATTGCGACTGACTTGTTAATATTCATTGAAAGAAAATGTTTTACTCGCAAATTGGTCGCAAATTTGCGAGTAAATTGCTAGAATAGCAGTTCTCTGGCAAGTTTGCGACGTATTTGCGAGTAAACAGTGAGAGAAATATACTTTGTCGCGAAGTGATCGCAAATTTGCGAGTATTTTTCGAGGAAAGCATTTCTCACGCAAAATTGCGACAGATTTGCGAGTAAATAGTGAGAGAAAGATTTTTCCTCGCAAAATGGTCGCAAATTTGTGACGGAATTGCGAGAAATATAATTTTTTAATATAAGCGTTTTTCACAAGAGTAACAAAAATTTGCGAGGAATATTTCCCTCACAAATTCCTAGTAAATTCCTAGCACTTTCCTAGCAAATCTGTCTTTTGCAATTTCAAAGCAAATCAATAGCAAAATTTTCTTATATATACAACTCCCCACTCTCCCATCTCAATCACCAATTCACAAATTAAAAAAAAACAAAACAAAAAAATGTCTGGTTCGGAGCATGAAATTTTCGCCTTGCGAGGATGGATGTATCGACAGAGAGACCCATATATCGATGAAGTTACAAAAGAGTATCGTGATGGTTTGCGCGGATTCATCTATCAGACAACTAATAACCCCCTAGTGCAAGAGAACGTTAAAATCTTCTTCCCTTGTCGAAAATGTCGGAATGAGAAGTATATCTCACTAGATAACGTGAAGAGACATTTATTTAATAGAGGTTTCACATCAAATTACTATTTATGGCTTTTGCATGGAGATAGTTCTAATGTTGAAGAAGGTAGTTCTAGTTGTAGGAACTTAAATAGAGGAAGTTGTCGTCAACATCAAACAGAAAATAGGTTTCATGATATGGTTACAGATGCATTTTAGGAAACATCATTTGCATTTGATGAAAATGCTACATTTGCTGGTGTTCCAAATTACGAAGAACCGAACTTAGATGCTAAAATTTTTTATGATATGTTAGACGATGCGAATCAACCTATCTACGATGGATGTAGAGAAGGACAATCTAAATTATCATTAGCATCTAGGATGATGACAATTAAAAGTGATTACAACTTACCTAAGAATTGCATGGACGCATGGGCTGATTTAATTAAAGAGTATTTACCTACGGATAATAACTCGGTTGAGTCTTATTATGCAATTCAAAATTTGGTTTCCAGTCTTGGGTTACCATCAGAAATGATTGATGTATGCATCGACAACTGCATGATATTTGGAAAGATGATGAAAAGTTGCAAGAGTGTCACTTTTGTGGGAAACCAAGATATCAACCTACTACTGGACGTACACGTGTACTATTTCAACGGATGTGGTACTTGCCAATCACAGACAGACTAAAGCGTCTATATCTTTCTAAAAAGATAGCGGCTATCATGAGATGGCATGCACAACATACAACTGAAGATGGAGAGATTAGACATCCGTCTGATGCAAAAGCATGGAAACACTTTCAAACGTATACCCTGATTTTGCTAACGAGTGCAGAAATATGTATCTTGGGTTTAGTCCATTCGGTATGTCCGGTAGAAACTACTCGTTATGGCCTGTCATCTTGACGCCATAAAATCTTCCACCGGAACTGTGCATGTAGAGGGAGTTTTTGTTCATGAGCATTTTAATGTATGGTCCTAGGCACTCGAAGAAATCGTTAGACGTTTTCCTTCAACCTCTAATCCATGAGTTGCAGCATTTATGGTATGAAGGAGTTCGTACGTTTGACCAATCACAACAGAGGAATTTTAAGATGCGGTGGTCCTTATGTGGACCATCAGCAACTTTCCCGCATACGATATGCTATCTGGGTGGAAAACTCATGGCAGATTATCATGTCCTTAGTGTGTACATCAATCCAGCGCATTTCAACTGAAGCATGGGCGTAAACCCTACCGGTTTGATTGTCATCGTCGATTTCTTCCAATCTCCCATCCTTATAGGAGGAACAAGAAATTGTTTACGAGGAATAAAGTTGTGAAGCTTTCTGCCCCAGGGTATATGATTGGTGATGCTGTTTTACAGCAAATTGAGTATTATGGTGCTCAAGAAACCGTGAGGCGTGGTGGAAATTGGCATACTAGAGCAAACATGCCTAATGGATATTTGGAAAGTCACAATTGGCATAAACAAAGCATTTCTCCCATACTGGAAAGATCAACTGGTTCGACACAATCTTGATGTCATGCACATCGAGAAAATTTTTTTTGACAATATCATGCATACGCTTCTCAATGTGCAGGGTAAGAGGAAAGACAAATGTCAAGTCTAGACGTGACTTGGTCAACATTTGTGCAAGAAACGGGCTACATATTACAAGAGATGGAAAATTACCAGTACCTAGCTCCCGATTAACATATGCAGCGAAGAGAGCTCTGTTTGATTAGGCAGAATCTTCAATAAAATATCCCGATGGGTATGTTTCAAATTTCTCAAGGGGCATTGAGCAGGGACAAAAAAATTCAGGCATGAAAAGTCACAACTGCCATGTATTTATGCAGCGGCTCTTACCTTTTGTTCTACGCGAGTTACTTCCGCAACATGTTCACGAAGCTATAGCGGTTAATTTAGCAAACATTTTGAATCATTAGAATTAATGTATATGTTATGTATATTAAGTACTCGCTATTATTTGATTTTTAGGCATCAGACTATTTTTCCGCGATTTATGTGCTCGGATATTGACTAAGGATGGGATAGCGAAGCTGGAAAGTAATATTCCTTTGCTCCTTTGCAACATGGAAAAAAATTTTCCCCTTTCATTCTTCTATGTTATGGAGCATCTCCTGGTTCACCTCCCGCACGGAACATCACTTGTCGGTCCTGTGTATTTTAGATGGATGTACCCGTTCGAGCGATTTATGAGATACCTTAAAGGGAAAGCAAAAAACCTTGCGAGAGTCGAGGGTTCGATCGTCGCCAGAAGTTTGACTGAGGAAACTTTTCGCTTTACTCAGTATTACTTCAACTCAACTTTTCCAACCAAGAAAAATAGACCTCGGCGATATGACGATGGCGGCGTAGCACCTACGTATAATAGTTCGGATGTGTCTGACATCTTCTCACAAATTGGGCGACTTGCAGGGAAGGTGAAGGAGGTTTGGTGGGAAGATTTTGCATACTGTCACAATGCCCACACATTTTTTTTATGGAATTGTGATTTCGTCCAACCATTTGGGAGGTAGACATGTTGTTTAAGTGCTTATTTAATAATAGGTATATAATTAAGTACATTATATTAACAAACCAATTAATTAATTATTGCAGCTTATTCGATACACAAATTCGTGCGTCTTATCCCAATTTGTCGGAAAAAGAGTACGGAAAGTATAAGGAAAGAAATTTGGCTAAGTGGATACAATCTATGTAAATATTTAAAAATTTTCATGTTGAACATATATTAATAACTCACTAACATGTTAAATAATTACTCCAGGTGAACAATGGATATGAAGATGTTATGTTCCCACTATGGTTCCACGAACTCGTTCAGGGTCCTATTTCCATGATAGTCACAACACCGATGTATTTTACCCACGGGTATACATTTCATACGTACCAACACGGATCCCGGAGATCAACTGCAAATTACGGGGTTTACATATGTAGGGAAACAAAATTCTACGGAGTGATAAATCAAATTTTAGAAGTTAGTTATCCGGGCCTTCTGAATCTTCGATGCATATTATTCAGGTGCGACTGGTATGACCCAACAGCTGGCCTAGGTGTTCGAGTGGACAACTTGGGTGTTAAAGACGTAAGCGCTAACAGAAGGTACAACAAATTCGAACCATTTGTACTTGTGTTGCAAGCGAAGCAAGTGACGTTCGTCCCATAGACTTGAATAAGAGAAAGACATGAGCAATGGATTTCTATCATCCATGTAAGTCCAAGGGGTCGTATCATTGGATCTGAAGATGACATTGAGTTGCAAGAAGATAGACCCCCAGAAGAGACGGCTACTCCGAGTGAATCCACCGAGGATGTCATACATGTTGACCCATCCTCACGAGAGCTGGAGATGTACAATCAAGCGACAATGACGACACTATGGTTGAATTAGACGACGATAATGATGACGGCAATGAATAATTTGACAATGAAGATAATTCCATTTATGTATCTGATAATGAGGATGGATCTAATAATTGATATTAATATATTTATATATTTATGTATAGTTAATAACTATTTGTGAACGAGTTTGATTAAAAGTAAAAATAATGAAACAATGGTTTCCCAAAATAAAATAGGTAAATTAAAAATAACAAAAGTCAGAGAATATTTTTATTTAAATAATTAAATAGTTTGCGAGTAAATTGCGAGTGAACCTCGCAATTTACTCGCAAACTTACCCTAAACTCTAAACCCTAAACCCTAAAAAATTATCACTAATAAAATCCATGCAATCTTACAATATTTCTTTAACATTTGAAAAAGATATTCTAACAATTTACCGGTTGCGTTGATTAAGTTTACGAAATAAACCAAACTTGTGTAACAGTTGTATCTTTGATGCGTATTATACAATTTCCTGTATACGAAATTTGTTATTATAACGAAAAAATATTATAATAAAATTAATAAGTGAATTGTAATGATTTGCAACTTACTGAAAACCTTAAGAACAAAAGTGGGAAAATTTATTTATTTTTTTTATAAATAATTAAAGAATTCGCGAGTAAATTGCGAGGGTCAGTCACAATTTACTCGCAAATTTGCGAGTAAACAGCGAGTGATCCTCGCAATTTACTCTAAACCCTAATCCCTAAACCTTAAACCCTGAACCCTTAAACATTAACATGAATTCAATCCATGCAATCGTATAAACAATTTCTTTAACATTTTAAAAACATATTATAACAATTAATTTGATCGTCTGCCTAGGTTTACGTTTAGAAAATAGATTGACCATTTATATCATTCTTATCTACTATAAATTTTTATACAATTTCGTATATATAAAATTTTTAAATATAAACAAAAATATTGTAAGGAAATTAATACCTTAGTTGTAATGTTTTACGAATTACCGAAAACCGTAAGACCAAAATATTTATTTTTTCTTAAATGACTAAATTATTTGTGAGGGAATTGAGAGGGACACTCGCGAATTTTGGTCGCCAAAACGAAATATATTTAGTGGATTTTCCAAAAATTACGAGGAAATTGCTTGTTTCATAGCATTTTTCTCGCAAAACACAAGCAATTCACTCGCAAATTCTTAGAAAAACGCCAAGATTTTCGAGAGACTTGCTTGTGTTTTGCGAGAGAATAAAACTACATATATACCCCCTTCCTTCCTCTCATTTCACTCCAATCTCACTCTCTCTCTCTACAAACTCTATCTCTTCCTACAACCTCTCTCTCCAACACTTTCCAACACATTTCCCAACAAGGTTTGTATTTAATTTAATTTATTTATTTTTATATTAGTTAGTTCATGGTTAGGATTTTAGTTAGGATAATAGTTAGGATATCTAAGGAATTTAGTTAGGTAATTTAAATGGGAATTAGTTACAAATTTGAATATTTTAATTTTTAAATTATTAATAACATTATAAATGTTAATTTTATATATATATTTAACTAAATCAATTCTTAAAACTATAAAAATTTATTTAAATTTTTAATTAACTAGAAAATATATATTTAAAATATAGATGGACCAGAACTCCTATCAGGCTTTTCTGCAACAGTCGCTGAGGTCTACGCCTAGTACGAGTTCGGGACGAGTCCCGAACTCTGTACCCTCTACCAGATTTCCGTCGCCTCTTAAGTCTTCACAGTAGGCCCCACCAGGTCTGCCGTCACCAATAACACCGATTACGCTCGACGATCTACTTTGGAGTCTGACTCGGGCTTCTTTGTCGATGTTACACCCCGAGCGACCTACCGGGACACTTTGGTAAGTCTAAAATATTTATTTATTTTAATTTTGTTTCTAATATATATATTTTTCACTAATGATTTAATATTTTCTTTGTTTAGGTTCGTCGCTACTTCCATTCGGAAGATTTTTGAGCGGCGCTACTCGGTACCCTACACTAGCTGGAACAAGACTCCGCGAGGCGCTGTCGATGAGTGGTTCAGCTCATTTGTGATTTTTTTTTAAATTTTATCTTCCTACTTAAAATTAATTATTTTTTATCAACTAATTTTTATTTTTTTCAGCAAACATACAATTGGGAGTACTCGATCATCGAGATGATCCGAATTGAGTTTGAGAAAAACTCAAAGGGCGGCTCCCGGATCAAGTCGGCCGCTGAAAGTTGAAGTGGAAGAAAAATCCCGACGCGAAGCCCGGGTGGATGGACCCGAACGTTTGGACCGACCTAGTCGCTCATTGGACGGCGGAAACGCACAAGGTGAAGAGCGACACAACAGAATGATGCGACCCACCGGGCCAGACAGCACTCCTCCAGGGCGAAAACCCGAAAAACTGTAAGTCTGTTTTTTTAAAATTATTTATTAGTGTATAAATTATTAAATTTCTTATGGTAGTTATAATTACACAACTTTAAAAATATGGCCGATGCTACAAAGTCCGACACCGTCGATTTCCTAGTTTTGCTACAAGAGACAAAGCAGAGGACCGACGGGACTTTCGTGGATGCGAAGTCCGAGCGCCTCTACAACGCGGTCACCACGCGGAATGATGCAGCCGAGATAGAGATGACAATGGAGCATCCAAATAGCTCGGTACAATCCACGGGTCTGTCAGAGTTCGAGAAGAACCGCATTTTCGCCGACGTTAGTAGTCATATAATTTTTAATACGAAAATAATACGAATAATTTTTAAATATTTTTATTTATTTTATTTTGTAGCTCGCTCCCCGGTCAAAAGGCCAGTTCTTTGGCGTTGGTTCGCTGCAGTCAGAGGTGTCCTCAGTCGCGTCTGGTGTTCAGCGTCCTCCCCGCGCCAACTCGTCTGAGCTTGAGGCGAAGCTGCAGCGGGCTGACACTTTGTTAGTGGAGACGTAGTCTGAGTTAACCTTCGTCAAACAAAAGGTTAACTCTTATACTGCGCTTTTCAATTTTATGGCGAAATCGAACCTTGCGTTCGCAGCCTTCTATACGCAGCTGCAGCAGGACGAGCAGTGGGAATAGAAGCGCCAATGGCAGCAGCGGCCGCTGCAGCAGCCGCAGTAGTGGGACCAAATTTAGATTTTAGGTTTTATTTTATTTTTTATATTTAAAAATTTTCTAAATGCAATGAAAAAGGTTGTTGGGATTTTAATTTGAAAAGAGAGAGAAAATGTAAGATCTCCTATATATTATTTGAAAGTACACACATTAATGCGCTTAGGTGTCAACCATATGTGAGGTTTGAAAATTAATGTTATAATTTAATTGGTTGAAACATTACTAATTTAATTTAAAACATGAACCAAATTAAATCAGTGACCAAATAATCTTCTCCAAATAAAAATCTGTAAACTAGTTGTCAAACATTATATCACTCGGTATAAATTTTTTCAAAATAGATTTTTAATATTTTCTTATTTATTTTGATATTATATTATAATAATTAATTAATATCTTTTGTTTAAAAAACATTAACCAAAATATTTAACAAGAGACAGTTACTTACGTTTTTAAAATCTTAGATTTTTAAAAACATTATTTGAAACAAACATATAAAAAAGGACATATTATATTATAATATAATTTTGAATTACTATTGTAAATCCGTATGCATTAACATGGCTTTTTTGCAATTTTTTTTATCAACCAAACACTAAATGAAAAAGTCATTCCAGAATTGGTTGCCCAATTCGGAGAAGAGGAATCTACAAATATTAAATCTCTAGAGAAAAAAAGGGATCCTCGAGCCAGGATGTATGCTTGTGTATTCGCCGTGCACGGAATTTTGGATAGTGAGAATCTTGTGAATCACCACGAAGACGTTGGAATTCTTGAGAATACATGAAAAAGCTGGCCAACCATCCGAGTTCTGAAGAATCGTAAGGAGCTCCATACAATCTATCTCGAACAATTGACATTCAATGCCTCTGTTAAGCAATTATGTCATTGCCCACAACAGCGCTTTCATTTCAGAATGCAAGGGTGATAAACTGCATCAGAGATATTTTGCACCCATTAATAGTACCGAATTATCCTTGTCTTGACATATCCAACCTAGACCAGAGAAATTTTTTGATTGTGTCCACGATCCATCTATGCGACAACGTGAGCCATTTGTCCTTGTGCTCTCCGTAGCCACCCCATCATCAACCGGAGGTGGTAGAGTATGCGCTTCCTCCCAAGCCACTAAATCAGCCTCTGCATTCTTTAGATTTTCGTCAACTTCTTGGTGGACTCCTTGGAAGACCTTTTGATTTCTTGCTTTCCAAATTAACCATGAGACAAAGGGAAAAGAGTACCAACTATCTCTTGGTTCCTCTGAGGATTACGCCAGAAAAGGTAATCCATATTTGAATAAAGAGAACTTGTTGGAAATTCCTCTGGTTTTGCCAAATTTCTACAGAAATTCCACATGTGCATAAGCGAATCACATTCAAAGAAAACATGATTGATAATCTCATTAGCGAGACCACAATGTTTACACACAATATCACAATAGACCCCCTGCTAATTAATTCTGAGCCAAGATCCCAGTAATAATTTTCCAGATAAAATGTTGGATTTTTAGTGGGCACTTTATTGTCCATGGGAAAGCCGTCAATGCCTCCAGGCCCGGCCTCAGACCATTATTGTTTATCCGATTTATCTCCAAAGAATTCAGGAGTCTGTACCCCGATTTTATCGTATGTTGGCCTGATTTTGTGTAGTGCCATACCAAGCCGTCATAGGTTGTGGTTCGACTTGGTTGGATACCCTGAATGAGCCCTATGTCTTCTGGGTCCATAAATTCATGTAAGATTGGTAAATGCCACTCCCTTGTCATATGGTCAATTAAGTGTTGTACTTGCAGCGGAGGATGCCAAACACTACCATGGATCGTGCCACATTGATGTATTTATCCATTGTGTTGAATTTCATCCGATATCGATGGATCGTGCCACATTGATGTATTTATTCTAGAGCCAATCCTAGTCCTAACCCTTTTTCTTAGCAATGCTTGTGATGAAAAAATACTCCTCAAACTCAAAGAGGGTGAACTTGGTTTTTTGGCATTTAATGGATGAACATTCCTGAAATATCTGCCTGTTTGCAATTTAAATTTCTAAATTATAAGAATCTGAATATTATATTATAATTTTTTTTACAAGAGCTTTTTTACAATTTATATTTTCAAAATTATAAGGATCTGAATATTATAATATCAATGTATTTTCAAAATATGATTCATATAAAAGTATTATTTGTTTCTTATATATTTAATATACATTTACTGGATAATATATTAAATAAATTAAAAATATAATAACTTTCCATATAACATGAACAAATCATGCCACATTGATGTATTTATTCTAGAGCCAATCCTAGTCCTAACCCTTTTTCTTAGCAATGCTTGTGATGAAAAAATACTCCTCCAACTCAAAGAGGATGAACTTGGTTTTTTGGCATTTAATGGATGAACATTCCTGAAATATCTGCTTGTTTGCAATTTAAATTTCTAAATTATAAGAATCTGAATATTATATTATATTATAATTTTTTTTTACAAGAGCTTTTTTACAATTTATATTTTCAAAATTATAAGGATCTGAATATTATAATATCAATGTATTTTCAAAATATGATTCATATAAAGTATTATATGTTTCTTATATATTTAATATACATTTATTGGATAATATATTAAATAAATTCAAAATATAATAACTTTCCATATAACATGAACAAATAAATGATAAGTTATCTTTTAATAAAAAAAATAATATGCAATATATTCAACATTAGTTAACTCGTGTCAAAAAAAAAAATTCAACATTAGTTAACTTTCCATTAAACTTTTGCGTTAATTGATAAGTTATCTCTATATATTAATTGAGGAGACAGAGTGAGAAAATTTTGAATTTTTAAGATGCGTTTTCAAGCTTAGAGCGATTAGGGGAGTTATTAACCAATGAAAAAAATTCAAATTTTTTTATATTTATCCGTGGCATTAATTACAGCCCATAATAGTTAAGATATCTGATACATAAATCTAAACAATAAATGAATATTTAATTTGAATTATTTTTAAATATAAAAAGATTTGCAAAAAATATTTAAAGTGGTGTTTATTTTGCCTCACATCGATTGTGAAACTATAGAAGAACAGTAAAATTACAGTATAAAGTAGAGCTCTCATGATGGATGCTGATAAGGGTAAAGATATTGTTCTGGAAGGGGATGGTGATGCTGGATATAAAAACTTAATGATGGATGATGATATGGTAGATAAGGATGATCTTCTGTTTGAAGATGGAGAGTTCATAAAGACAGGGATCCTGGAAACGATTCCAGAGAATGAGGAACAACAGGTTGATGGAGATGCTACTGTGGAAACATGTACAAAACCAGTGGAGTCGGTGGTCTTGGAGTCTTATACGGATTTATACGAAGGGGATAATGGGATTGATGTTACTCTGGAGTCTTATATGGGAGAGAATGGAACTGATGCGGCAGAGGAAGCAATGGCGCCAGTGTTGGGTCCTGAAGGTATTGATCATTCTGAATTTAATGCTTCCTCGGTTTTAGTTGATTTATCAACATGTTTAAAGGATATTACTTTGGATAGTGGAATTAAGCATGTGGTTAGGGGTACTAAAAGTCCAGGAAAATTTCCAGGAATGTGTTCACGTAAGATGAATAAATTATTGTTGGTTTCGCTGAGGAAGCGTTTGGGTATCTCGACTCACAGGGATAAAACATGTGACGAAGGTGTCTAAAGGTGGTACGCGGGGTGTGGTGCCTCCTAAAGCAACAACGAAAGGAATGGTGGCTCTCCTTAATCCACCGGCTCATAAGTGAAGATTTTAAGTTGGAATTGTCAAGGCTTGGGAAGTGGCTTGACAAAGGATACCTTGAGTGATTTATGGAATAAGTTTAAGCCTGATATTGTATTTTATCAGAGACTAAACAATCATCTATTTCTTTAAAAAAGTTCAGTTGCAGTTTGGTTTCAATAATTTGTATACGGTTGATCCTTTCGGTTTAAGTGGTGGTTTGGCTATTCTCTACAATAATGAAATAAAACTTGATGTCTTATTTTCTAGTAATCGCATAATCGATGTCAATGCATCTTTTTATGATTTCAAAGTTTCAATTTCGTTTGTATATGGCGAACCGGTGGCGGCGAATCGCTATCTAGTATGGGATAAGCTCATGGAAATAGGAGATACCAGGAGTAAACCTTGGTTGATGATTGGAGATTTAAATGAATTGACCGGCAATCATGAGAAAAAGGGGGGAAATGCGTTCCGCGGCATCCTTTGTCCCTTTTAACCATATGTTAAGTCATTGCGGAATGACTGAATTCCCGTGTGCTGGAGACCAATTGTCTTGGAAGGGAACACGGAGTCAACAAAAAGTACGGTGTAAATTGGATAGAGCGGTAGGTAACGAGGACTGGCATAATATTTTTGTTCATTCAAAAGTGGAATATTTGGCGCGGATCGGATCGGACCATCGGCAAATTTTGTTTAAGTTCAATTACAAACATGAGGAGTATTTCAGAAATTTCCGTTTTGATAAACAATGGATCGGGAAAGAGGGTTTTGCAGAGGTCATAGAAAGCGGGTGGCGTCGCACACGGAACTTCAGGGAGCCGGTTTTTGTGGACAAAATCCAAAATTGTCGGAATTCAATTTCCTGGTGGAAGAAAAACAATGTCCAACCAGGAAAGGAGAGAATTGAGGCTTTAAAGGTTAATCTGTAGGAAGCTCAAAATGATGATACTGTCTCACAAGATATCATTGTTGACAATAAAAAGAAACTCCAAGAGGCCTACAAAGACGAGGAAATTTATTGGAAACAAAAAAGTAGGAATTTATGGTTAAAAGAGGGAGATAAAAATACAAAATTTTTTCACGCCTCCACAAAGCAAAGGAGAGCGCGGAATCGAATCTCGGGACTTTTTGATTTCCAGGGGTCTTGGGAGGAATCACCAGAACGAATGGAGAACATAGCTTTAGATTATTTTATTGATTTATTCAATTCTACGGTGACTAGTGATTTCTCTAGGATTCTTGAAAATGTGCAGCCGGTCTTAACGGACATAATCAATCAGGTTTTGATTAAGGACATAACCGAGTCGGAGGTGAGATCTGCATTATTTGCTATGCACCCAGAAAAGGCGCCCGGACCTGATGGGATGACGACTCTTTTCTTTCAACGTTATTGGGGGATTTTGTGGGATGATCTGGTCAAACTGGTTCGGGATTTTTTCAGGACTGGGAGGTTCGATCCTCGTCTAAATGAGACAAACATTTGTCTAATCCCAAAAATGGATCAACCTAAGAGGATGATGGAACTGCGACCAATCAGTTTATGTAATGTGGGTTACAAAATAATTTCAAAAGTTCTCTGTCTAAGACTAAAACGATTCTTACCGTCAGTCATTTCAGAGACACAATCGGCCTTTGTGTCTGGTAGATTGATAACGGATAATATTTTGATTGCTCATGAGATGTTCCATGGCCTTCGCACGAATCAAAAGTGCCGCTATGAGTTCATGGCTATTAAGACATATATGAGTAAGACTTATGATCGTGTTGAGTGGCCTTTTTTGGAAGCGGTAATGCGGAAATTAGGTTTTGGTCCGGTGTGGATCTCTTGGCTAATGTGGTGTGTTAGGTCGGTATCATATAAAGTTCTCTTTAATGGTCGCCCGACGGGGGGGGGGGGGGGATTATCCCNGAGATCCTTTATCACCATATCTCTTCATTTTATGCACGGAGATTCTGATTGCAAATATTAAGCGCAGGGAAATGGATAATGCCTTATCTGGAGTCAAGATTGCCCAACAGAGTCCAGCGATCTCGCATTTACTTTTCGCGGATGATAGTTTATTTTTCTGTAAGGCTGAGGGGTCGCAATGTCAAGCCATATTGGATGTCTTACAAGCTTATGGGGATGCATCTGGACAAATAATAAATTTTGACAAGTCGTCAATTATGTTTGGCCAGAATGTTCCGGAGCATATCAAAATCCAGATGAAGGCGATAATGGGTATTTTCAGGGAAGGGGGCATGGGTAATTATCTAGGAATCCCGGAGAGTTTGGGTGGACCCAAAACTCAGATTTTTAACTTTGTGAAAGAACGATTAGGAGAAAAAGTCAATGGATGGTCATCCAAATTTCTCTCCAAAGGGGGCAAGGAGATTCTGATCAAATTAGTTGCTCTTGCACTTCCCAATTATGTCATGTCATGTTTTAAGCTTCCCCAGGGGTTAATTTCGAAGTTAACTACTGCGATTTCTAACTTTTGGTGGAGCTCCAATGGATGTAACCGCGGTCTCCATTGGGTTGCATGGGACAAACTCTGTATTCTCAAAGAAGAAGGCGGTTTAGGCTTTAAATCTTTGGGAGGATTTTAATACGGCTTTATTGGCCAAACAATTATTGAGACTGATCCAGTTTCCAGGGTCGCTGGTTGCTCGAGTTTTCCGTGGTCGGTGTTTCAGAAATGTCCACCCTTTGAATGCTCGAAAACCAAGTTCACCCTCTTTCGGTTGGAGGAGTATTTTTTCTGATCAAGTTTTGCTCAAAAAAGGGGTTAGGATAAGGATTGGATCTGGGATTAACACTTCTGTATGGTCAGCTCCATGGGTACCGGATGTTAATCCAAGACCGGCTAGAGGCTGAGGTAGTGTTTGGCACCCTCGGTTACAAGTTCAACATTTGATTGATCCTCTGACACGAGAGTGGCATTTGCCAATATTACATGAATTTATGGATCCAGAAGATATAGGGCTCATTAGGGGTATCCACCCTAGTCGGATCACAACCTATGATGGTTTGGTTTGGCACTACACAAAATCAGGACAATATACGGTTAAATCGGGTTACAGACTCCTGAATTCGTTGGAGATTCACCGGATAAACAATTATGGTTGGGGACCAAGTCTGGAGGCTTTGAAAGCCCACACATGGAAAATACAATGTCCACTGAAAATCAAACATTTCCTCTGGCAGCTCATCAGTGGGAGCTTGGCGGTTACGACAGAACTCGTTAACAGGGGGTTAATTGTGATATTGTGTGTCAACGGTGCGGTCAAGCAGAAGAGACAATTAATCATGTTTTCTTTTAGTGTGATTCGATTAGACATATTTGGAATTTCTGCTGAAACACGGCAGCCCCAGAGGAATTTCCAGTAAGATCTTTATATACCAATATGGATTACCTTTTCTGGCGAAATCCTAAGCGGCAACGTGAAGGGATTGGTGATCTATTCCTCTGAGTCTTGTGGCTAATCTGGAAAGCAAGAAATCACAAAGTCTTCCAAGGGGTCCAAATAGCATGTGACGAGATTCTGAAAAATGCAGAGTCAGACTGGTTGGCCTGGGAGACTGTACAGTCTAATCAATCCACAATGGATGATCCGGTGGCTTCAGAGAATACAATGTCATCTGGTATTCGGTGTCGCATAGATGGTTCGTGGAAACAATCCGAACTTTTTTCGGGAATAAGCTGGGTATGCCAAGATAATGATAATTCGGTAATCTTAGTAGGAGCAAAATGTTGTCGGCGCAGTCTTTCACCCTTGCACTCTGAGTTGGAAGCGCTGGTGTGGGCTATGTCAGAATTGAGCACCATAAGCATCGATTGCCAGCTGTTTGAGACAGATTGTATGGAGATACTTATGATTCTCCAGAGTCCGGATGACTGGCCAGCTTTTTATACTTACATCCAAGATTTCCAACGCCTTCGAGGCCATTTTCCAGGATTCAATCTATCCAAAATCTCGCGCACAGCGAATACACAAGCAGACAGTCTAGCTCGAGGATCACGTCTTCTAAATTGCGATTATATTGTTGTAGATTCCGTTTTGCCGAGTTGGGTATCCAATAGCGGCATGACTCTCTGATTTAGTGTTTGGTTGATTAAAAAAAAAATAGAGCTCTCATGTTCAATTGCAAATCATCTTTCTTCACATGAATGTGTTCGGTTTAAATAAATTGAATTGAATAGTAATTATTATTTTTGGTTAAAAACATTTTGAATTGAGTTAAACATAATTTATTTTACATACTTTAGTTTTGATTTCTTTCGGATTAAAAACGAAACTAAATCCAATCATTTAATGTTTTGATTTTCATTTAAATTTTTCAAATAAAAAGAGAAAAAAAATTATAAATACTTCAGTTTAAAATATTTTGATAAAAAAATATTTTTTAATAATTTTTAAAAATTCGTGAACAATAAAAAAATTGTTAAATTTTTATAAACCAATATTTTTAAGTTCAATATGTCTAAAGCATTAAAAAAATTTAAAGTGGTGTTTTATTTTTCCCCATATTTTTTATAAGAGTTGTGAAGAAGAATAAACTTATTGTATAAAATAGACTTCACATGTTCACTTGGAAGACATCTTTTATCATATTTTATATTTTTGGTTTTAAGTAATTGAAATGACTAATAATTAATTTTATAGATTTAAAATAATTTGAAATGAGTTAAGATTTAATTAAATGAGATTTGATTTACAATTAAATCACATTTCGTATAACTAAATCATACCAGATATTTATTTGGTAGTTTTTCGATTGGATTGTTAGCAAGAATATCAGCCTAAAACTTTTAGGTAAGTAAGATATCATCAATTTATTAATATTAAATAGTTGAGATAATTAGAAATAATACATGGTTTTATTATTTTTTTATAATTTATCAACCATAAGATTATATGGTAAGCTTGATATTTATGTATTTAATGTAATCTCATTTTGTTTAAATTGTGAGCAAAATCCGGAATACGCATTCGATTTGTAGTTAAATTTGTAGTTAATGTGATCACATTTTGATCTCATATTTCTTTGAGAATCACTAACAAAAGATTTTATACGATTATTTTATATTTTAAAATATCCCGAATATTCTCTAATATCAAGTACGCTATCCGTTATATAAAGATGTAGCCAACTGTACATTCCAAAGCATCAAAACACTCAAAACAGAAGAAAAATAAGGTTAATCATGGTTCAAAAAAAAAAAGCTTCCAAACTAAAGCCTTACAAGTCAACATGGAAGATCGTTGCAAAGATCATTCGATTATGGAAGCAAGTTACTCCTTATGGAGAAACTTTGGAACTCATTCTTTGTGATATTCACGTAAGTTTTAAACATGTATTATTTATATTTGTTATTTTTTTCATTATAAATATCTAATAACATCTTCTAATTAATTTACAAGAGACAAAAATCGGTGCAACCATTAAGAAACAACATTGGTCACATTTTGAACGTCTCTCAAAAAATGAGAGACAAAGGTGTTTCATAATTTTGTTGTTGGTCCAATAGTTAGTGCTTACAAGAGTACAAATCATCCATACAAGATCTCTTTTTATCAAAACACAATTGTTCCAAGGTAAGCTCCTATTAGACATATAGATCCGTCTATATATACATATTCATAAATATATTAATACCTTAAGAGCATACATATGATAATTTAAATAAATTTATAAATATGTAAATTTTACAATAAACAACGTTAATTTGTCATTAAATTAAAACTTTTTTCATCTCTGCACATGGTGCGGGGCAAGTACCTAGTGAACCATATAAATCGATATGTTAATTGTTTAATAGTTATAATTTTATATCGTCGAAAATAGAAATTACATTTATGATAGTTAATATTCAGTATTATTATATGGAAATTACGATATATGGTAAAATGCTTATGGCAATTTAACTTTATTTGTATTATACGGTTATTATCTTTAAAAAATTGATTTTCAACTTTGATTCAGGCTTTATGTTCTATAGTTAATTTTAGTATTATATGAAATTTATGATATATAGATAGAACAATTAGCAATCCTTCTATATATTAAAAGCAAAGTGACTTAAGTGATTTTTGTACATGTGTCGATCATAGGTGCATTCTTGAATTAAATGTTATAATTTGATTGGTTGATGAAAATCTAATTTTAATTAAATTTTGATTTATTTAATTCGATCAATGAAAGTAAAATAAACCATGAACTAAATTAAATTTGTTCCCAAACACCATACATAATTCAATTTATGATGAAAAATATTTGATCCTATTTAATTCGATACTAATAATGAAAATATAGAAAGAAATTAAATATGATATCGAAATACATTTAATACTATTTTTACTAAATATTTTACATTTACGCAAAATATTTAAGATGGAAATTAAGATAATGAATATAGAAATTACAATTTTATTTTTATGTCGACTTACCAAAGCTATATTAATTGATTAAGGATTTTGAATCGATTATGAAAATTACATCATACTAAAATTTTTTCATTTAATGTAGTATATTAAATGTTTGATATTAAAAATATTCATTTAGGTTTGATCTACGAGTCATGTCGACTATATATATGTAGTTGTGGTACGTGTAAACTTATAGAGTCATCTGATTTTTTAAACATAGAAAGACATCGTAACCTTTATAAAGCTTTCACCTTTTTTGGAGTAAAAAAGTTGATTATGATGACTACTTATTATAGGTCCTATGCTCATCTCAAGAATCCGTAAATTTGTTAGTTTCATTGAGAAATTTCTTGCTTTTTTGTTTTGTTACCAATATGTTCGATTTGCAATACAAAAGTTTGATGTTGTTTGACCTTTTTGTTTTTATTCCTAACTCACGGTATATGTTTGGTTTTTAATATTGTACTTTGGAAAATTAAGTTAAGTGGTATCTATAATATTGGATAACCATATGTGCCTTTAAAGAACATTCTCTCCTAACATCATCAGGGACAAATATTAATGCTTGATCTCCTTTCTTTTATGGATTGGGAGTTTGACTTTTCTGTTACATTATCCCCTTTGAAATCAAATTTCTTAAGTTGTTGTCTCTCTCTTAGTCATAGTCTTGTTCATGAGATTTTATTGCCTTTTATTGTGTTGATGTTTCTGTACAGGTTAGTGGTCGTGGCCGGATCTACACTAGAAGGAACAAAGTTTGATGCACGTCAGTTTGACCAAAAGTTGAAGAATGATGTGTGAGTATTTATTTTTTATTTCATAAAGTTTTCTTTCTTGTATTAAGCTCAAAGTTTCCAACTGTAATGTGTGGCTACAACCTTGAGGGAAAAGATAAGTTCTTCACCATTTACGATGAGATTCACGAGAGCTTTGATGCCCTAGGTCTTCAAGAGAACCCTCTCAAAGGAATTTATGTTTATGGTATGTGTTGGAGACTTTCTTTTTGTGATTTTATATCTCTCCCTCTGTGTAATCTCACCTCATGTGCACTTTTCTGTTTCCTAGGTTTCGAGAAGCCTTCTGTCAACCAGCAAATTCGATATATAAAGAAAGGGTCAGAGTAGTAAGGAAGGTGAAAAAGAAGATGAAGAGTAGTAAGATTAATGATAAAGGACCATACTTTTTGTTTGTTCAAGTAAGAGAGAAAGGAGAGAGATCTCTATGACATATTTTGATTAATTTTATTCTCTTTGTTGATCGTTTAGGTTTCAGTGTATGTATTTGAGATTTAGTTTTAGCTATTTATTTTACTTTTAGTTTTTATTTTTTAAGAGAGCATTGTAATTTGTTTTTTCTTTTAGCATACTCTAATTAATCAAAGGGTTGAATTTTAAGTATTTTCACGTTTTCAAATTTTATTTAGTTTATTTTTTTCTAAATTTTTTATTTATTTAGTCCGTAAGATTTATATATATATCGGTCAAGAACAAAGAGATCGCAAAGATCCAATTAATCCCCAAAATCTATAAAAATTAAGTTTTTACCTATCATATATGTTTAGATGATCATAGTGCATGATATAAGATATTTTACATTTGAGGAATATCAATTTTTGTCACATATTCACAAGATTGACTTCACACCAAATCGAAATAATTTCGTGAGATTCATTAACTCAAACTGGTAACTAATTTGACCACCACATTAAAGTTTTGGTTTATCTCAATGCACGGGTATAGTGTATTCTACGTATATCTACAATCAAATATTCACGCGATCAAGTTTTTCTGAACTGAAATATGAAAACATCACAAGAAATTGGTGACGGCCATGATTTCTCAAGGTATATAATTAATAGTGATTTGAAACTATCTTGTGAATCATCATCATGAACTTAAACCATGGTCATCATGATGTCATTGTCTTCTCTTTAGGATCCTTTATTCGAAGCTTAGAATATTCAGTCTTCTCGTCGTAGATCCTTTGGAAAAATATATAAAACCACGTTGCAAAGATGGTTACACCCATAAGAAACAAACTGAATTGGATATTGACCAATGATATTGCTCTATGACGAGCTTTGACATTTGAGCATCTAATGAGATGTTTACTCTCTTCAATATGAAGATAAAATTAATCTGTGGGACCCAAACTTGGCGTCCAAAGCATGCAAGTCATTGGCATGAGCCATATTTCTTGGAAGAAAACACTAAATGACCTAACAAAACTCACCAATAAGCTACTTGGTAAAAGGTCCCAAGAGTGTTTTGACCAAAGAGACAAAAACTATAAGTTGTAGCACAAATGGTATTGATCCTCAATGCCCGTGTGATATGAGGAATGAAAATGGAAGTAGAATAATTGTTATAAATCATAAGTATAAGTTATATTTATACCTAAATTAATAATGTATTTGAAATACTTGCTACATCTATATTATATTTATCAAAATTAAACTATTTTTACACAATTAAATCAAATTTCATTAAATTTAAATCAATTTTTATTTTTATTCTCAGATAATTCAGGTAATTAAATATTTAAACTGAAATATAGTTCGATTCCACAATGATTCCTAAATTTAGGAACAGAACCGAACCAAAACCGAAACACATCGAATCGAAAGCAAACCGAATTTTTAAAATAACCGAATCGTTTCTAAACCTAACTATCCAAAAAATATAACTGGAAAAGAACCGAATGCCCAAATTGGCATCCCTCTAAACATCTTTAGTATTACAAGTAAAATAACTTAAACAAATTTATGATGCGCATAAATTTTACGATCAAACAACATTAATTTGTCCTAAAATTTTTATGTCCGCACCGGGTGCGGTCCAACCACCTAGTTTATATTTATTTCTAATAAAATATTTTTTCCTAAAAATTATGGAGTGTTCTTGATCATTAAGTTTTGACTTCTCTATATTTGTAAAGTTGTCAACTACTTTTTTGAAATATATTAAAAAAAGGAGCATATTGATGGTTGGTGAGATTTTTACTTCATCAATAACTTATCTCATATGTGGAGCGATTGGATAATTTATATCAAAGTTTTACATGTTTTGGATGTGTATTTATTATCCGCTGCGTCGGAAATTTGATCAAAATTTATTTACTACAAGTTTATGCTAAACACGCCCTAAAGAAATATATTTTTGAGTTAATTCACAAGAAAATTATGTTAATCGGTTCATTTAGTTATAGCCTACATATGAACTAATGTTAATTGAGTGGGTTGGAAAAATTATTAGATAGACACATAATCATCTTATATAATTTAAATTAATAATAAAAATAAATATAAAAATGTATTTCAGAATATTTGAATCCAAAATCATCTAACACATATCATTTTTAAAAGTTGTAGATCATGTAAACTTAAATATTTAATATTACAAAATAAACAGAATCACAAAATTTTACTTTTACAATGATAAAAAACATTATAGAAAGTTAATATATATATTTGGAAAAAATATTTGTTTCTTTAAAATTCATAAAAATTTACATATAAAAACTTATAAATACATAAGTTTATTACTATGATTGTGAATTGAGACATACATTAATTCATATTGACTGCTACATGGAAAATAAAATATTATTTAAAATATTAGATATCACTATATTTACAAGGATTCAATTATACATGTTGTATATTTAATTATCGATAACTTTATAGAAATTATGATATATGTATAGTAGGATTCTGATCCTTGCGAGTTTGATTTAGGTTCATAAACCCATTTAAATTATGTAAAAAATAAAAAATTCCAAATATACCTAGAAAGCCTCAAAATTTCAAAACTTTTCGGACAATCCATGCATTTTTGTATATTTTAGATTTTTTAGATATTTAAAATAATTAATATGTTTATGTATATAATTGTAATTTAGATATTTTTAGGTACTCAAAATATTTCAGACTGGGTTGAGATCAGTTACGATTTTTCGGGTATCTAAATTTTGCATCCGTACTAATATTTTACATGTTTCAGTTCAAATTTGGTACCACTTTTTTGGTAGGATTCGCTATGATTCTTCAGATCTAGATATTTTGTGGACACCTATTTATCTCCGCAAATTCGCGGACAATCACCTACTTAAAAAAAAAAAATTCTCCACTCGCGATACTCGCGGCTAGGTAGAAAAGTGTGTTGAAATTTTTTTAATAATTTTTAAAATAATAAAAAAATTTAGATTAGTTACTTGTTTAATTGATTCTTTTATAATATTGAGGTAATTGACCCAAAAATATAAAAAGGTTTTACCGTAGCTTTTTTGCTTACTATCTCTTTTAGTATAAATATAAAAAGGTTTTACCGTCTCTTAAATATAAAAGAAATTTTAAGAGACTGTTCTTAGACTTTTTAGTTAAAAAATAAGAGACCGTCTCTTAACCGACCTAAAAATCATCTAAAAGATTTGCATGATGTCCAGCTACCTCTAAAAGACTAATAACGAATCAAATTCTAAATTACACTTCTCCCACAAAAAGTAATCCTTCATACACTACTTTAATCTACATACACTCCATACACTCCAAACAAAATAAAAATCCTTTTATACCCTTGCTAAATATTAATAATATATTAAAAAAATTAGATGATGAAAATATACCCCAATCCTCTTTCAATATGGTTGATAGAATCTTAGTTTATGGATAATTGTTTTAAGTGTTCTGGAAAACAACTTGTTCATAATGTCTACTCAACACCTCCCATATATCGATTCTCAATTTGCCATTTCTACTCTTCCAAAAAACAAAAATCGTTTATCTTCATCTAATGTTAGCTCTCTTTATGAAATCAAGTATTTTCCGGGTGATCAGCTACCCGAAACCACTCTTCCTCTTGTCAATCCATACGAATACTTTGCAAAGAAACCAAGCACCTTCTCGGTGAAAGGTGTTCGCGAACTTATACGACCATCCTCACGTAGGAAGGTTATGGAGTATGTCCAGTCCAGCAAGTTCTCATCATGCCAAGTTCCAGCCACGGAAGAAGAACAATTCATATCACTAAACATCCCAGAAAGTCTACCACGGTTGTGGCAACAACAGGGTTATACTAACCTCCACTTTGGTGTTGTACGAATTGGTCTAACCCTACTTGCAAGAAAAGGTCTCCCGGTTGTAGCCCGTATAGCTTTGATCGATTCTCGATTAAAGTCATACCAACAAGCTTGCATCGGAACGGTTCAGACAACATTAAATGCAGGAACAGTATTTATAACACTGTTTCCAAACTTTAATGTTTCGCTGCAAGACCCAAATCTCTTGAAGACGCTCAAGGTTCAGCTTCAGTTAGTCGGAGCACCTATGCAAGAGAAAAGTGTGGTTGCTACTCTTCATCACCAGATTGTCTATCGTATACAAGATCATGCCCTTGATTTTGTGTTACCCTCGTCCAACAAAGCTCTATATCTTGAAGTCACATCAGCATCTCAAGCACTACCCAGTCGCCTATCCAGTCGTCAGACGTCACTTTGAATTCTCGAAACGATGGTACAACCGAGATCAAGTTTGAAAAACCTCGATCGTCATCATTTCGGAATCAGTTGTTTACCCAATTTGCCATACAGATTGACGAAGAAGAATTCTATGGTCCAGCCAGACGGCAAAATCCTAAACCAATTTCATTTGGTCAAGATGGATCATTGGTCTTTCCTTTCATGGATGAAAACGGACATCAAAATTTTGATGTTTGTTCTTGCACCGCTTGCTTAGAAGCAGAATACGAGTCCGATGAGGATATTCGCAGACGTCGGTGAAAAAAGAAAGATCCACTCTATAAACGATATCTTGAAGGAGACACTTCGGTTGGTCCTCTTGGAGAAGGACAGTATGACTTTATAGTCGAATACTCTGATAAAAAAAAGGAGCCAAAGGATCAAGTCATGATGATAAATCCAAATGAATTCCCTCCACAAGAAGACTACGTCAAAGATAATGTCGCTCATAGCCCAAAAGTTCTATCCAAGGCAATCAACTCTTCTGGCCCTCACAAGCTGAGTCAAGCAGAAAAGGTCCTTAATTGGTATACGGAGAACTCTCTCATGCAGAATCAGATATTATCAAAGATAAATCATAAGGTTGATCAATTGGCGGAAGGACAAAATACAAGGCTGCATAGCCTTCAGAGCTCGATATCCGAAATACAAGATCGACTTAATAATCTCCATAAAGAAATGATGTCAATGGCGCGACGCATGATGGTAGAAACAACCCAATTTCGCAACAAAGAAGCGGAGACAGCTAGCCTTAAAAATCAACTGAAGGATCTCCAAAGGAGTCTTGAAAGTCTGATCTACAACCAACGGCAAGCGAGCGCCTACTACAATCCCTTAGGAGGAATGTCATCAGGAATGCCAATATATCAAGAAGCCTACTCGCCAGGGTTTCTTTCAGGATATCAAAGTCAAAAGACAAGATCCCCGATACCCGGATTTCTTTCCTCAGATGAAGCATTCACATCTNTGGCATAAGGAATCAGAATTCCAAGTCAACCCAACAAAAAGGCGGACATATACATCATCCTCCAGTCATGAATCAATCGATGACAAACAAAAAAGGAGAAAGATATTGGAATTATCGAGTTCTCAATGGCCAATATGTTAGAATCAATCGGCAAAACCTCGGATATACCCGATCAATCCGAACATTCGCCGACAACTCAAAAGGCTTCTCAACCCTCTTATTCGCGGCAACCAGCGACAATCAATCACCTCTCGGAGACAAGCTCCAGTGATTACCAAACCGAATCAGATGAAGAATCTCTACCTAAACAATTTGCGATCGGAGAAGAGTCAAATACTCCGAAGGAAGAACCAAATATCAATGAAGTCTATTCAAGTGATGAAGACATGAATTTTGGAATCCCTAGACAAGAAAGACCAACCAAGCAGTTTGCTTCAAAAGTTGTAGTCTTCACATTCGATGACGTTCCCTTCAACAAATGGAGTGATCGTCTTGACGAGTTTCATGCATGGATGAANTTTGATGAGTTTCATGCATGGATGAATTCAGAAGCCATTACGTCTCCTTTGCATATGGTGATTCAACAATTCCCTGCAAGATTATCAGGCGCACTCAAAGAATGGTGGAACTCGCTCGACGAATACAGGCAACAACAAGTTTATCAAACAACGATACCATTGCTCCTTGGAGAAATTCACAGAGAATTCATCGGTACTCCTGCACATCAAAAAGAACAATTGCAAGAAGAATTCTTCTCAGCAAAATGTTGTTCATTACGAAAGAAAGATCTTGCAAAACATTTTGAAAGGCAAACAAGGAGATATTATGCTCTAAACGGCCTCAACAATCCAAGCCTGAAGCAAGTCTATCTTTCCTCGATCGATGACTATCTTAGCCAACAAACTAAGCTATACATTAGAGACCAAGGACAAACAATTGAAGAAATTTCTATTGGTCAAATCCAACAATACGTGTTCCAAACACTCGACAAACTCTGTAAACAAAAGGAGTTCTGGATGGAATTCATGGATAGATCGAAGCAATTATCCAAAATATGTGCCAGACCAGATCTGTCAATCAAGTGTTCAAAATCCAAGAAGCATTGCTCGTGTGACACCCATGAGAAGCGACGAAGATTGAAGAGACGATCCTCTAAACACTCCGCCAAGTTCAGACGAAAGAGATTCTTTCGAAAGAAAAGAAGCTTCAAGAAAGCAACCAAATGTTTCCTATGTCGAAAGGAAAGGCACTTTGCCAAAAATTGCCCAAACAAATCTGCAAAGAAGAAACAATACCTAATCAACTCAATCTCGGAAATCGCACCAGACATCGATCTCGAAGCCCGTGATCTCGGATCAGTACTATCCTATGACACTGATGACAATGATGCCATATGCGGTTACTCTAATTATGATGACTCTTCCGATTCATCCCCGGAAGAAGAAGAAGATTGCTGCTTCAAGATAACGCAATTACCAAGACAAGATGAGATACCAACTCCTCATTTACCAGTAACGATCTTTGATCCCTCTGGAAAGGAGAGCCCAGTTCATGCTATTGCGTTTGTGGATACTGGAGCATACACAATGATAATGAATCCTAAGATACTTCCACCATCTATGTGGGTGCCTCATCAACAGGAATTTTGAGTTGCAAACTCAGGATCACTGGTCATCAATCTCAAATCAAAGCCAGTCACTATTAAGCTCTTCCCCGGATGCCAAATCACTACTGAAGTACTTGGTTCTACTACACCTCGAAAAGATATCATATTAGGATGGGATTCATATCATTCGTTCAAGAAAAGGTTTGATATCTCGATAGAACCACGTGGAGTAAGATGGAAGAATCTCTACAAGGCTTTTACAACTATACCGCGTCTATTTGCCATTGAAGACTCTATCTCTTAAGAGTTCGCCAAAACCAAAGAAGAAATCACGACTGCTTCGTGTGCAGACTCTCACACTGATTTCCTCTAGAAATGTGACAACCCGTTATGGTTAAACTCAAAGTTCTTTGTTTCTTTACCATTCAAGGAGAACGTTGACACTAAGCCAACGAAGGCAAGCCATGCAGGGATGCCACCATCCTTGCTGAAGCAAGCGAATGAAGAATGTGATCAACTGGTAGGACAAGGAATAGTCTCAACGACTACATCTCCGTGGGCGTGCAAAGCATTCTATGTCAACAAACATGCCGAACAAGCAAGAGGAAAGCTCAGACTAGTCATTGATTACAAACCATTAAATCAATACATGCAGGATATCAAGTTCCCCCTGCCAAACAAAAAGGCACTGCTCCAGCACCTTGAGGGAGCAACAATATTTTCGAAGTTCGATCTCAAGTTCGGATTCTGGAAACTTAGTATTCACCCCGACAAAAGATACAAAACTGCATTCTGCCTACCGAATCGACATCTTCAATGGAATGTCTTACCTTTCAGCCTCAAGACAGCACCATCCCTATTTCAACAAGCGATGCTTCGAATATTCAAGCCTCTTCTACATACGACCTTAATATACATCGACGACATACTTCTGTTTTCATCAAATGAGAAAGACCATATCCAGCTCCTCCAACAGTTTCACAACCTTGTCAAGCAATATGGAATAACGCTTTCGGCCCGAAAGATGGTTATAGCCCAGCCCAACGTCGAATTTCTTGGAATGCAAATTACATATGGAAATTTCTCGCCACAAGCCCATCTCGCCACAACACTTCTTGATTTTCCCGATGAAAATCTCACTAAAAGACAAGTTCAACAGTTCCTTGGTGTCATCAATTATGTTATCGACTTTATCCCGCAACTTTCGCAACTTACAAGACCGCTACAGAAAATGCTGACAAAGAATTCACCACAATGGGCAAAACGAAAAACAGAAGCTATAAAGAATCTAAAAGCAGAGGTGCAGAAGCTACCTCCTTTAAAGATTCCTTCTACAGGGACACGCATTATATAGACTGATGCGAGTGACAAATATTGGGGAGCCATTTTATTTGAAGAGATAAATGGGAAACGTCAAATCTGTGGATACAAAAGTGGACGCTTTAAAGATTCCGAGATGCATTATCACTCCACATTCAAAGAGATATTGGCAGTCAAGAAAGCTATCGAGAAGTTCCGAGTTCCATCTGATAGGACATAAGTTTCGTATCGAAATGGATATGTCATC